>RJWJ010027527.1:0-22145 GCA_004363605.1 Indri indri
TGTCCCCAGGCCTCCCTCGAACCTTACCACTAACTCTCCCAGGGGCTTTTACAAATTATCAGGGAAACTGAGGCCAGACTTTGACCTGGAATTCTCTTCCCATGGGAGCCTTCATCTCCAATAGCATTTCTGACCTGTTATTGTACAATCATACTTGTGATTCCTACTTAATATTAACTATCTTACATATTCATTTATTCCTAAATGGTCATTGTTAAAATAATAAAATATTACATTTAATAAAGTACACACAAATCAAATATGTCAAAATAGCAATCCTTATCAATTTTAGGTTGAGGATACATATGTTTCTAAATTTATTTTGGAATTTTCTATATAAATATTTGTCATAATAAAGAAAATACAAACAAATGAGAAAATATATGTATATATGCTTTACGAGCTGTGATGTGGTTTATAAATTTAATGTATTATTATGAATAAACCTCACGAACAGTGATGAGCTAAGTTTCTAATATTGCCTAGTTATCTATATCCTTTTCATTTAAATTTCCACACAATATTTCCAGAGATCTGGCCAGTTCGAGTAATAGGTGGTTACCTATTTTGATGTGATGTTTAAGTATAAAAATACATTTCAATTCAAAAATACTTCCCCTGAACAAAAATCCACTATCTATCAAAATTTTAATTCTACCATTCAATTTAACCCCTTTTGATTAAGGCCCTCCCCACCCCTTAATAGATAGTCACTGTTAAATTTAAGGATATTTCTCAAGAAAAGCAATATTTGGCTTAGGGGCAAGGTGGGTAACTAATGTGTAAAGGTGTAGGCACAAGTATTAGAGAATAATAGGAAATGCAGTGAACTTGAGATTGTGTTCCCTGCCTATCAGAGTTATTATTTATTTTTTTTATTTCAGCACATTATGGGGGTACAGATGTTTAGGTTATGTATGTTGTCCTTACCCCCCACTCCGCCCTGAGTCCAAGTTTCAAGCATGTCCATCTCTCGGATGGTGCGCATTGCACCCTTTGTGTACGCATATACCTGTCCCCTCCTCCCCCTCCCCCCTCCCCCCTGCCCAACATATAAGAATAACATCAGAGTTATTTATTTTTAACACTCCAGAGGCAAATCAAACAGATCTTCCAGGGTTTGCCCCATGAGTCACTGTTTTGGAATCTTGTTTCAGCTGAACCAATAAACCATCTTTAAATAGCATCCTGTGATGAAGTGGGATTGGAAAAGTAAATTTTGATAAAGAGCAGGCTGGAAAGAAAAATAGAATTACCCTCTAGAGCTTAGAGTCCAATATCTCTTGGTTTCCACCAATGTCATTGTAGCACTTTGGTTCCAGAGGCAGCCTGAGTCCTCCAAGTCTTCTGTGACAGGCAAATGAGCTCATTCTCTTGTATGGAAAAGGAGCCCTAGACCTGCCTCAGCTGTCTCTGCATCCCTTTTCATAAATAGATTCTTTAAAAAGTAGTGGCTGTTGTGTTTTCACTATCTTCTGAAGCATCTTGCACAGAATTACACATAAGACAAAACTGAGGAATTGTTTTTTGAAATGGATTGAATATACCATTTAATCCCAGATAAGAGCAGACTTAAATCTCTGGCCTTCAACATTGGCATTATGCATACCAAGCAGAGAACACAAAGAAGCTCAGAAACCTCGTTAATATTAGCAGTATTTTTTCCAAACTTTTGTTAAGTACAATGTGAAACTATTGTGAACTTTGAAGGTGTTGTAACTATTTTTATCACTTTGTTTAACATCTTAATCAAATTCTTAGGATTAGCAAAAATTCATCATTTTCTCCTACACTGTTATCCATCACATTTGGGGTATTAAGGAACATTTGCTAATCTGTGCAGGTAACTGCCTATATGGACAATATTGTAGTATGTAATATACCATTTTTAATGGTAAAGAGTCATTTTCTACACTTCTGAATATCTACACAATTTTTAAAAACAGCCCTTTGAGGAAAGTATCTTCATGTTACAGTTGAAGGATTTAACTCTTAGGGTGTCTTGTTCCCAGCATGTAGCTAAAAATTGACAGAACACTAGTACCTAAATATTCTTATTCCAAATCAAATGCTCTTTCTGCTATCCTCTGCTTTCATTTATTATAGCATTACCCCCACCAATAAAGAAGGTTCCTGTCTACCGCTCAGCTGGTAAATACCATTTAGTTAATTTATTCATTCAAAAAATATTTTTTGAGCTCCTATTCAAGTGTTAAATAATACCAATATGGTACCCTCATGACACTCATTCTCTGTTAGAGGCAAAATATATGAAATTTAAAAATATATGAAGAATTATTAAATTATAATTTTAATAAATTGTTCAAAAGAAGTATAGAATGCATAAATGTATGAAAAAGGGAAGTTAATTTGGTTTAGGATGATAAGATGCCTCAAGGAACATTTAAGTTAAGACCTTAATGACAAGTAGGTACTTTCCAGGAAATGGTGACAGAGAGAATCTTTTCAGGAAGAATGAATAGCTTTACATAAGAGACCCGCACACTAGAGGAGACGTATATTAGGGAAGTAAATGAAGTCAAATGTTGTTGGACTACAATGAAAGAGGGGCTAGGCCATGCCTGTAGCTGGAAAAAAGCTCTGCTCCACTTTCTACTTCCAAAGAGCCACCCTTATCTCTCCATGATGTTGATCTGCTTCCTAGTACCCAGGAACAGTGATTACCTGGAACAGCTATTTCCCCTCATTGCAGAGAGACATTTTAAATTTCATACATAATTCACATCTTGCCATTGCAAACCATCTAGTATAGATGTCTATTGTGGTACCCTGAGATAGAGAAATGGGAACAGATAAGTAAGCTAGCTTACTTAAGAATTTAAGAACATTGTGTGAAGACTTAATTTCCTCTAGATTTCCATAGAGAGAAGATTAAAAAATGGAAGAAAAATGAAGCTACAGTGCAAAAGAAGAATAAAAAAGATATACATGCTTTAAATTAGAAGTTTTAAATAATTTTCTTTATAACCTGGCCAAGCACTAAAGTCTCAGCAATTCCAGTGATCAGGGACTTGCAAAAATGCCAGCTGCTAAGGGGAAACAGTACTTTTTGTCCTGTTTTCTCTTACAGTAAAGCCACAAGCCTTAGCTTTTATGTCTTTTTGCCCCTGTCAGTTTCCACTTTAGTTGGGGGCCAGAAGACTTTGACTCTAATTAAGTTACTTTTTGTTGACACTGTCTATTTTCTGAAGCCTAAAGTCTATGACTTTCTATGTCTAGCATTTATTTTCTACACTATGTGGAATTCTAGATATAATTTTCTCCCAAATACCACATTTCTCTAACCAATGTCTTTCTTCCTTTTTGTTTAGAATGAATCTCAGTGAAAAAAATCATATGTCTATATTCATACACCCTTAAACTTCAGTTGTTGTCATAATTCCACAAAAGAACTATTTATAGCCTAATTATGCAAAATTATTGGTGATGAAAATGTCAGCTTAGCAAAGGATACTGTTTGACAAATGATTACATATTCGCCTATTAATTGGATAAGAAAGTAGCATCTGTTAGCACCTATTAATAGCAACATTCACATCCTTATCACTGTGATGTTAGGGACTTATTCTGGAATAGAAAAACAAATTATCTGAAATAATTTAGAAACGAGTATTGCATATCATATCTCTGTCTGGCACACTGGAAATTGACACAAAGCTAGAGAGGGCCAATAATACCAGATTTCAGCATACACCATTCATCTTTACCAGGGGTGACAACCATTTCAAGTTGGAAGGCCACATTCAAGAAATTTAAATTAGATATACTTAAAAATGCACAATGTTTTATAAAAATCTAACACTACATACTTTATAATATCAATATATGAAAACTATTTATTAATTTTAAAGTTAACTAACCTTTTAATGACTTGGTCATGTCTGCTTTCTGTTGGAAAGCATTTAATATGTGGTTACAGTATGGATGTCCACAGTTTCAGTTGATCCTCTAGATGGGAATCAGTCATTTGTGACCTTAAGGGAGTCTTGATTTGGGTTAGGTAAGAGAATGTAGATTTGCAGTAATAAGTGGTTGAAAAGCAAGAAAGCCTTTTTCGGGCATGTTGTTGAAAGTGTGTGTACTCTGCTGCATTTTTCCGTATTTCGATTGGATCTTTCTTAGCATCAAATAATGACTTTAAAATGTTATCTAGTGAGAACTCAATAAATTCCATCTCCAGTTCTTTACATGCCTTGGTGATACCAACTAGGCTGAAATGCTAATTTGAGTGTGATGTCATGATTCTCAAAGTCAGTGAACTTTTCATTGTATTCTCCAATTAATAGGTCTATAACAGCTGCGTATTCTTCAAATGATTCACATATATCATCCTGCTCATCAATGACCTTTGCTAACTGGGGAAAATGTTCATCCAAAATTTCCTTTAGAAGAAGAAGTGTTTTGAAAAAAGATAGCTTTTTTTAAATGCTTGGATTTTTTGCCACATGTCATATATAGACTTAGTTTTACCTTGAAAGATACATTCAAGTCATATTGATTTGACACTATATCACACAGAAATTGTGCATTCCTACAGAAATCTTGTTTCAATAATTCACATTGCTGATTCTGTTCTTCATAAAATTTTACAATCTGTTCTTGCAGAGATAAAATTTTGGCTAACACCTGCCCCTCACAGCCAATGCACTTTAGAATGATATGGCAAATCCACACTGAATACCTGATTGTTCAACTTTAGAATGTGTGAAACTGACAATGCCATGTTGTATTTGCACAAATATAGTTAACAACACTTATAACTTGTTGCAAAGTGTCACTTAAAATAGTAGCTTTAGCAGAGAGATTTTGCTGATACAAGATACAATGAAAAGAAATGAGAGCATCTGGATCTGTTAATATTTTTTTATCTGTGCAATAAACCCTTCATGTTTTCTTGTCATGGAAGGTGCACTATTTGTACATACACTCACTAAATTTACCAAATTCAGTCCAACTTCACAACATTTATCTTGAAATTTCTTGAAGATACCTATTCCCTATGTTCTGTTCGCAAGAGAGCCCAAAGCAAGTAACGATTACGACCCAAATGAAGCATAAAACCTGTGCTGAGTCAGTAGTATCAGTTGATTCATCCAAAGGAATTGAATAATACATATTTTCCTTTTGAATTATTACATGAAGTTGTTCTGTTAAGTTGAAGGCTAATCCATGCTGCCTATCAGTTATGGTTCTCCTTCAAAGAGGTAGTTGTTTATACTTTGAAATGTTATAAGGGTCTAAGCATCCCACAACTTCAACAATGCATTCTTTCACAATTTCTACATCACTGAATGGCTTCCCTTTTTTTCTGAGTATATAAGCTACTTTATAAGTCGTTGCAGTGGGACTATTTTCACGTCTTATTGCTACTTGAAAGAATTGTCTTTGCTGTTGCTTTTCATCTTATAATTTCTGCAATACAATCCTTTGTACCTGTCTAATTTAAAACATTTAAAATATTTAAAATATTTGTGGTCCTTATGAGTATTATAATGATGATGAGTATTGCATTTCTTTAATGTCAATATTTCAGTATTGCAAAGCAAGCAAATCATCTTTTCTTTAGCAGAAACAATACTGCAATCCCCAATCCTCATTAAAAAAAATGTTTTCCTCCTTCAGCATTTTCTTGATCTTCTTTGACATGATGGGCTGTTAAGCAGACAGAATTTTTAAACAACTGTTGAGCTTGCAACTATTCACAAATTCCACTTCAAACAGAAACACAATACACAGTTGTTAAAAGCTGATAACAGACTGGCACACTTGACCCCCATAAACTCTCGCCAGCCAGCCTCGGATGATAGTGATGCCAGTCAGCACGGGGAACTTAGAACTAAATCATGAGCGTAGCAGCTGTCAATTTAGCCCTTATGGCTTACTAATGTTCTAGTTGTGCCAGTCAATCTGGGAGGATTATTTTGTTGGAATGTATTTTATTCTTTGGTATTTTAAAAACATTCATTTTAAAAATAAAATAAAAATATAAAAATGAACAAAAATGCATTAGTAAAAATAAAAGGATTTGTTTTGTAAAATTTGGATTCAGTCAAAAGGCCATATTTAGGGACCTGGAAGGCCACATGTGGACTTAAGGCCACAGGTTCCCCATCCCTGATCTTTAGTAAACAGTGTCAAAGGCAAAGCAAAGGGATAAGAGCTTAGCTCCTATTTAGCTGCACAGAGTAATTCCTCCATTATCAGCACTTCAGGCTAACTTTTGCATTTCATAACATCTCAGCTGACTCACTCTCTATGACATTAACTCTGATCTGAGTTTTCCAATATTACAGATAGATTTGAACATATGCATTTAAAACCCTTTCCTAGTCTCTGTCATAATAATCTAACATTTATTGAACCCTTATTATGGGCTGGACAAGTATTTTCCAAACTGTAGTACTCTTACATCTGGTAGTATGCTATTTGGTTCTAGATAGCACATTGACAAACTTAAAAAAACAAAACAAAAACATTAAAGTATATTAGAAAATACAGCTGGCATTCTAAATTCAGGATGTAATGCTATGATAAATAGAAATTTTAGAAAATAAGTTAAACAAAAACACGTAATAACAGTATAAGTGATAAGCATTTGACAACTGTTGTAGTACTGTGTCTTTTCATCAGGGAGAATACAACGCATACTGTCTCTACTTCAGTGAGGTTGGAGGCTGGGGATGCTTCATGCCTAGATCCATTAACTCAAGAAAATGTTCTTAGGTTATGGCTTTTGGTGTTTGTTGTGATCCCTTGCTTAAGTTTTCTTCTTTATGGGGTTCTATTAGCCGTATGTTGAATTTTCGTCACCTATCTTCAATATTTGTCATTTTCTCTTTTTATCCTTTTCTTCATTTCTTTTTCATTTTAATTTTTTCTCCTAGTTTTTATAAGGCATAATGATAGGCAGCCTCTGAGTTTACTCCCAATGATCCCCACCTCTGGGTAGTCACATGTTTATGCAATCCCCTTCCCTGGTGTGTGGGCTGGATGTAGTGACCTCTCACTTGTAATAAACAGAATGCACCAGAAATAATGGGATGTCACTTCTGGAATTAACTTACAAAAAGACTGGCTTCGACCTTCCTTGCCCTCTCTTGCTCTCTCATTTGTTCACTTGGACAGCCCCACCTAGCAAGGAATTCATGTCTCAGGCCAACAGCCAGAGAAAACCTGAGACCTGCAATAGAATGGATAAGCTTAGAATGGATGATTGAATTCATGAATATACATTGATTCATTGAATACAATGAATAAGCTTAGAAGCTGACCCTCCCACATTGAGCCTGAAGAAAACCAGCTAGGCAGACCTTGATTTCAATCTTGTGAGAGACCCTGAGCATCCGTTTAAACTACGCAAAATTTCTGACTTACAGACACTATGGGATAATAAGTATAATTTTGGTTTGACACTGCTACATTGAAGGGTGATTTGCCATATACATCAATAGATAATTAACGTGGGCATTATTTTTTGTATGTAGTCAATCTTAGGTTTCTTATACATTAGTATTCATTTCTGAAATTATTTTTCTTTTATTTCTAGTTCCTTCCCCATGTTTGAACACCTCATATCCATATTTGTAATTATGATTTATGTTGCTCTTTTATGTTTTATATAATTTCCTTAATGTCTTTTAGTCATTTTGGAGCAGGTTACAGTTTTAATCTGCTTTGTAGTCATAACTTTATTCATGCTGCCTAAAAAGACATTTTGTTCCTTATCTTCTCTTTTTATAATAAACTTATATAGAATTTGACCTTGATATTCATCTGATGATCATTTTTACGTGAAATTAGTTTTCCCGAACTTTTAAAAAGGAGACTCAAAGTAGCTTTCTGCCTTCACAGAAGTTCATCTTCTTTCCTTTTCATGTAGTTAAAAAACAGCAATTTGCTTTCTGAGCTTTCCTGGCTCTCTTCTCCCCTTATCTGTACCTTCTCTTTTTTCCATCTTTGTTGTCCCTCCTGCTCAGTATTTATTCCACTTCCAGCAGTTTTGCTGAGTGTGCCATGTCACACCCAGTTGGTCAGTTTTGAGAGTTCACAGACCTTAGACTGACTCAGCCCCTTCAGTCCTTGCTGAGGGCCCCATACACTTACCCACTAATGGAGTGGGTAAAAAACCCTTCAGGTTCAGCTGACATTTGAAAATTAGCCCACCAACCTCTCCAGTGAACTCCTCTTGGCTCTTTGGGGGATCCGCTTGATTTTAGGTCCATAATACTCCCCATCGCACTATTCTACTTTCTCATACAAAATAAGTCTTGTAACTATTGTTGGTTTGCCCTTATCACTTGTATTTTGAGGTTTATGGGGATAATCTATGCCTGGTTTTGTTGCGTGCCCATGTAATTTTATTTTTATTTTTTTGATATTGACATCTAGCTCCTTTATTCTATATTTGTGCAGGAGTTCAAGAAATTAAAAAAAAAACTAGGTCCTATCACTTCTGCCATCTTCCCACAATCTTCACAGACGGTGTTTTCAAACCCCACCTGGATAAAGTAGAAGAAGCTAAGTTTGTTACAGTGAGAAAATATATCTTTTTTTATTTCTGTAAAAGATGGTACCTAACAATCGATAACAATTAGCTATAAAATGCCTCTTCTCTCAGCCTCTGTGTTGCATTCTTCACAGCCTTCTCACCGCTCAGGGAATGGGCACTACCTTCCAAATGAGCGTTTTGAGAATAGAACATCAATTTGTTTAGGCACACAGGTTTTAAGAATGTCACGGAGGGGAAAAATGTATATTAGCACTTTTTTTTTTTTCATTGCAGAGAATGGACCACCTAAGTCCCTGATAGAAAAATCCAGGTTCCCACATGCTACTTCCATTAATAATAGATGAAACAGTATTAAAACACAGAAATTACCATTTCAGAAATAAAATATACAATGAAAAACAAATCTGAAATTTATAGTTCTGTTTTCTCTTATCCCTTTATTCCTAGATATAAGATTATTTAAAAGGGTTGGTAATGTTATCCAACAAATATTTAGCTGTTATACTACATTTCCTTAGGTACTCTTCTTTCTGATAAAGTGGCAGAGATATGCATACAATATTCAATTACCAAAGTCATGATGCATAATCAAGTGTCCTCTAGGCAGTTGGCTATGTCCCTGGAAAAGACCTCCTCTCTACTGACTTCCTTCTATCCCTATATTTGTGAGCCACTGTTTAGAATATGACACATACTTTGTGGATCCTTTAAAAGTTGGCAGGAATGAGAAGGGGAGAATTTGTCCCAATGGAAGTGGAATGGACTTGCTTTAAGGCCAGGTCTGCTCTTTTGGGTGTGTATGACAATAAAGCTATGAGAGCAACACAAGGCTAAGAGTTCAAATGATAATCTAGATTGACAACATTTTCATATAAATTGCTCCTTGACAGTCACACCTACTTCACAAACAGCTTTCATTTCCAAGAAAAATGGGTATAAAAGGCAGTCAGGAAAGTTTAAATACATGTGTGTTGTGTGTATATTATATGAACACGTGTATACATGGGCACATACACGCTCGGGCATATGTATCTTTATCCTTGAAGCAGACCAAGGAGAAGAAATAAAACAATGAACCCCTTAGAACATACTTGATATTCAGCTGTTAAAACATTCACTTTGATATCTTTAAAGGAAATGACATATTAAACTTACTTTCCATTAGCAAGTGTCATTCTACAGATCTGGAGGAAGTGCTAATACCCAGAAAAATTTTGACAGATTTTAATTTAATTTTTATTTTTAACTAAGGCAGAAGATGAGAGAACCACAGTAGTATGTAACTGAGCAGCTTCTGCTAGTAGCAACATAGATATTTAAACACCCTTATATGTTTGCTATAAAATCAAGCACAAAAAAAGGCTAAGTATTATCCCCAATCTGAATGATCTGACCTTAACTTAATAATTAGTGTATTTTCAAAATCAATAGCAACAGCTATAAAAAATAGGGAACGTTTGCTCATTGATTGAGCTGGGGAATAGACAAGCAGAGATAAAATGCAAAGAGCTATTGTTGCTATATATTGACAACAATTCTGAAAATTTGTGTCTGGTTTTTAAAGATAAGATACAAAGGGATATCCCATCCACTCAAGCCTATGGTATGTTAATGCTAGTGAATCGTGCAGGGTTTCTGCAGGAATAGCACAGTCACACTTGTAAGAAAATCACAAGGGATTACAGAACCATGAGGTTTGTAGCTGCAGAGCTGCTACCTCCCCAAGGCCTGAAGAAACAGGGGACAACAGGTCCCCAGACTCTCAATGGGGCAGTCCTGTAGAGAAGGTCATCTTGAGAGGAGCAGTGACATTTCATGAAAAAACACAGCTAGCCTGACTGACACAAACTCCCAGGGAGAAATCCAGGGGACATAATATCCTACCTTCCTTCTCCCTCCCTCTGATCACTCGGCCAGGCTACTTGTTGGCCAAACTCTGTCAGAAGCCAGAAGACAAGGGTGCTTCCCTCTATGTAGTCCATAAAGCTCAAACTGCTAAAGCAAAATATAGAATGGATATGGCTGTGGGATGGATCTGGAAAGGCAAAAAGTAGATACTGGCACGACTAGTTCATGTCTTTTGACCTCATTCACCTATCACACAATTAACTCTGATACCAAACAAATCTAAAAATGGTTTTGACCTGGGTCGTACTCTGATTTAAACCCTTACAAAGAGGCAAATACTCTGAGATTTGAATAAATGTATGATACCATCTGTCAGATAGATTCTGCTATCTGAATTTTTCCCTTAGAAAAGTTAAATTTCTACTGTCCTTAATAGTGAAACGTTTACATCATATCTCAGTCCTTCAGACTTAACACAGGAAGAGTTAAAAGTTGGATCCTCAAGCTCATTACAAAAATGTATTTTTCTTAAATCAAAGATAGTTATTGCACACACTGAATTGAGAAGACACACTCAGCACTCACGCAAGCAATTGGCTCTGATGCTAATGGCCCAGTGTTCTTAGAAATTTTATAATATATTATCAATTCCAAATGAGAGCAACCAATTTATGAAGGTTCATTATTTAATGTCAGTGGCTGATTCCATACTTTCCCCTGTAGGGAAATAGCTACATATTGAAGAAATATACCACAAAGAAATAAAGCTCCAAGATCCAAATAGAGTAGTTAATGAAGCAGGAGAAATTTCCAATACCTGCCGAACACAATAACCATCTCCTAAGAAAAATGATAGTCAAATGTTTTCTGGGAATCCAGGCACAGCTGGGCTCAGATAACACTGTTCATCAGAAAGGGAGACAAATGAAACACTGAAATCTCCAGAACAAAAAGAATTTCTTTATGTGAGCTCCCTGGGATAGAAAAACAATGTTATTAAAGACATTGTCAAGGAATAGAACAATCTAGAAATTAGGAAAGGCAATGGGATGCCACAAGACCATTCTACTTGTCATTAGTGAACGTATATTTTATAATGACAATTAGATAAGTCTCCATAGGATCTGAAAATCTCACAACAAAGTCAAATGAGAGAAGTATCTCTGGACCTCATGAATATGCTCAATTAAATAGTGTAAGAAAGACTAAGTGGTCAGGCTAACACACCAAGGAACCAGTATCGATTATCTACTGTCAAAATATTGTTTAACACCTACTACCCCAATAAACCCATATTGTAGGCTTTTTTTTGGAACAGTAATACTTTTATTTCCTTATTGAATTATATTTATAGAAAATCCAAGTCAGAAAATTAGAGGATCAAGATATGATGCAAGTTCCATTTGAGAATATTATATATGTGATTGAATTTTCACTACCAAAACTAAATGAGCTGCATTATCCATTAGGACTCAAACTCTGACTCCTTCTTGGAGAACCTCAGAGACTTACCACTGACCAGTGACATCGCTCAGAAATCGCATACTTTCAGAAGGGACGGCTTTATTGAAAGCCCACTTAGGCCACAGGTAATCAAATATTCTAGGATCACTCAAAGAAGACCAAAATCCCCCTTGAGTCCTTCCAAGTATTCAAAGGCTTCATTTTCCTCCTGTCTTATTCAACTTTGAGACATGATCAACAGGATGGAATCCACTATGGTAACCCCTTGACTAATCCTGTCCTCCTGATCTCATGATAACTACTAGGAAGTAAAAGATGTTATATTAGAAAGACAAACCATCTGCTTCCAACAACATGAACTTTCTAAAAATTTACTTCAAGGGGTACTGTACTTAGTACTCTTAGAAGGGATATTGCCAAGCTGTTTACATAGTCAGTTTATGACATAGAAATATTAAGTAATCTAGTACCTATGTAAGCATGCTTTGTATACAAATCCTGATTGAGGTCACAGGACAAAATAGGAGGTAGGCTGGAAGGCAATCAGAAGGGTTTAAATATGTACCCTACAGAAAACCCAAACAGAATTTTAAATATTCAGGACCAAATGCAAGGAACAAGAAGGACACTCAGAAATACTGACATTGCCCAGAGCAAGGATATATGGAGCAAACTATAGTCTCCACTTATCCGAGTTGAAGTGATCTTTTTTTAATGCATCGATTAAAATCTACCTAAATCTTCAAGGCCTGTGTAATAAGACAATAGCAAAAGTTTGCTAAATTACAATTTAACATTTTTAACAAGGTCAGTGATAGTCTTATCTATATTTATTTATTAGACTTCATTGCAACTAAGTTTTTTCCTAGAGAAGATAGGGACAAAACCTATTTTCACAGCTGGGTAGAATTCCAGCACGTAAAGGTAATTTAGTAAATATCTACTTTTAATGGTTCTAAAACTTCACTGTGTATCAAAATCCAATTAGGATGTTTAAAAAAACATATCTTGAGCCCACTCCTGGAGTTTCTGGTTCAGTTGCTCTAGAATGGGGCTCGTCACTGGTATTGTTAGTATTCTTTTGTATTCCTAAGGAAACTTGGTTGCACGTGAGGGCTGATAACCACTGGTCTAATTGAACCTGAATCACCCATTTTATAGGTGATAAAAGGACTAGAGAAGTTATGTGATCTCTACAAAGTCACCCCGTTAGCAGAAAGAGCACTGGACTTGTGACCAGAAGATACACATTTGAGTCATGGCTTTCTTACTGAGTAAATTACGTGAAATTGTGCAAGTCACTTAACTCCCAGTTTCAGGAAATTTAATAGGAACATTAAAATAAAATACCTGCTTGACTTAACTCACAGGGTTGTTGAGAGGATAAAGGGACATAAACCATGTAAAATTACATTGTAAAATGTGAAGTGCTACATGCATATTGGAGTTGTATGTCTTGTTGTTTGTAGTTGAGGCAAGACTAGAACAGAAGTCCCCTCTATCTCCTAGTTCTTTTGCTTTTTAAACCTCCTCTATTGCATCAGACTATATACCACTAGTTATCAGACATGGTACAAATCAGCACGTACTATTAACTAGCTTATCCCACTAGCTTATACAGTGACAATTCATCTACATAATCATGACCCAGATGCTCCACGACCTCACTACTCAAGGTATAGTTGGTCTAAGAGCCAGCAAGCAGCCTTGGTATCACTAGACAGCATCCTAGAACTGTGAATCTCATGCCTTGTTTCAGCCCCACTGTTCCGATTTGGTCTAACAAGATCCCCAGGTAATTCAGTACACATTAAAGTTTGGAAAGTACTGTTCGACAAGATTTCAGAATGTTTTTGGCATGATGAAACTAGGTTCAGAGCCATTGGATAAATTCTTTTTTCATTTTATTTCCGCAAAAACTAGAAGTTCAAGTGAGAAATATGTGTGTACAGAAGTGGGATTCTATATGAAACTTTTGGATTAGGTAAATATCCCCTTCCTCTGTTAGGAGTGAATAACATCATTCATTGCATTAATTTTCTCAAACTCTCTTTAGATTTCTCCTCATAATAATCAATTCTTAGCAGCAATTTGGATTCATTTGAACTAATCACTATTAGATCCTGAGGAAGCTTAGGGATTTAATATTCTCATTTCAGATGAGTTTTTTCGAACAGAAGTGATTAGACTCTATGTGATCAAAGTTCCCCATTGACTACAACATGCCTTTTCCCTCATTCTTCAAAGCCACAAGCTCATTTTATGCTGCCCAGGTTGAAACAAATTTGTGATTCTTAGGAGTGGCCAATGCATGCAGCTTATTATTTGGATCACATTTTCTTAGTCATGGAAGACACATTCTTGGTAATTTTAATTTAATAAGAATATTGCAATTTGAGGAGAAGTACAGGAGCAAAATCTGGTCTCATCTAGGCATTTAAAAAAAAGGGGGGAAAGAATAGAAATAAACAGTTTTGTCCTTCCTTTTTTCTCTCAAAAATGCTATGCTCCAATTAATTACCTTGTCTTAAGTCATTCCCTAGGTGCTACACAAATTAGGAGTGTCTGAGTGGAAATTAAATAAGATGCAACCTTGGCAAATGGCAGCTACATCAGTTACTCAGCCATTACACAGGCCCTGCATACTGACTGAGCGGAAATTTTCCTGCAACCTTATAGATTTGCCTTCATATCTAATTGGGTGTAAATTGCCGCCTGTTTATATTCGATCTATGACTAGATATCAGCCTAAATGTGTCACAGATGTGAGGTATACTGAGGTATATGATGAATTTGTTTCCAGGGGAGGTAATGATTTTTGAAAAGTGTGGCCACAGAATGTGAGCAGGGCAACAAGATGTGGCAGGAACAATGTTTCCCAGAACATCTTTTAAACCTTCTGTGAAATGAGCCATCAGTAAGGAATGCAGGGTGATCCACAGGGCTTTCTTTGGTATAGGAAGAAGGACAGTGGGGCCCACTTTGTGCAACTGCCAATTTCATTTTAGAAAGTATGGGGGCGTGGGGGGTAGAGAGAGAAAGAGAGAGCCCCAGACAAAAAGTAAAAGCTTGTTGGAGAGGATGAATTTTCCTAAATAGATCCTATCTCCTCTACCCCCCAAAAAACATTCAATCTCAGCTTTTAAAGATATAACTAGTCAATATTTCTGGTATAGCTCCCTGAAATGCAACTTGTGAACGAATTAAATAGTGCAAAATGTACAACCTTCGTGCTAGAGATAACATAATCAGCTATGTATAGGGCCAGCCCTGTTTTACATTAATTCAAATAAGTCTGTATCATGTCATATGTCCTTTTCAATTTAATATTACATAGGGCTCGATCATTTGTTCCACTTTCTCCAGGAATATTTCATGCTAAGGCAACAAGAGATGCTCAGTGGTAAATTCACTAATACCGTCACTTTGGTTATATTCCCGATGTCTCTCTCAGTGGAAACATTTCTCCCTGTGGCTCCTCATCTCAGTCAGGGATTTATAGGCAGCCTGTGCAAATGCATTCTTTATGGCTATAAGCATGTTCCTCCTAAGTTTACAGACAAAGAGATGAGCTATCAAGTGTAGCGTCTGGAGATAATAGAATAGACATTTACAATTAGCAATAAATAAAATGTTCAGAAGTTCCTCTAAAGATGGAGAAGCTTTATACAGTTTTCACTTTTCAACGACTATTGCACATTATGGAGCAGTTGAGATGATCTAGGTCAAGCTCACTTTAACTAGGTGGGTTTCATGAGCCACACTTAAATATTCTAGCTTCTGGCAGAATGTAAGAGAAAGAGAATCAGACAAGTAGATTTTTAACCCTTATTTTGCAACTTATTTACAGAGCAGCCTCAACTCCTTTGATATCCTTATCTATAAAACATCTACCTCAGTGTGTTCTTACAATAATAAAATGAGACAATATAACACACTTAGAACATTACCCAACATGTATTGTGAGCTATTATATTTATTTAAAACCTTCTTGCATGAGGTTTTCAATAAATGTCACTTCTTTTATTTTCTTATTTTAAAAATAGCTCACAATATTTTTAAGAGGAACAAAGGAGATAAATAAGTGCACATAAACAGTATGACATAAATATTAACTATTAAAATCCCCTAAAGGGTGCAATGTGAATACCCGTATGCTTTTTGTAATGGATAACTCTGAGACACCACAGTGGTTGTTTTAAGTATCATTGAGAAATGAAGTGTTGCACAAACTCTATGAGTCTAGGTTTATTCTAGAACTTATTTTCTGTCAATTCATGTAGCTAGTATTTCATACATTTTGGGAATGTAAGCTTCTTCTGCTCTTGGAGAATGAAATTCAATTTTGATATGCAATTTTTTAAATCAAATTGCTCTTCTATCCCACCTCCAGCCAACATCTTCTGAGACACATGGATATAGTAATATCTCCTCCCCTTTGTGTTATAGTGTGTATACTCACAGGCACAACATAGACCAGCACAACACAGCACGTGTATCTTCTTAGACTCTGGTATTCTTCCTGTATGTATTAATAGACTGTACCAGTAACCAAAATATATAAACATTGCAATACTGCTCTGCAATTGATAAAGGGCTAGCTACCACCTTGAGCGTGCTCCAGCTCCCACTTACCCTTCTCCTGGAACCCTCTGTGTGTCACTGCAACACAGCAAACAGACATATTTGGGCTTCTAAGTCCTCCTCTGGGGCTAGTGGTAAGTCTTTTTTTTTTTTGATGAGTGTCTGTGCTGTATCTATTATTAAATAATTGTATCTGTTATTTATCTGTGTCCACATCCTTGTCCTCCTTGATACCCCAATATGGCATAGAAAGACATCCCAATATATTACAGAAAACCACCACCAGCTTATTTCCACAACTGCTTTGGTTTCTGCTGGTCCCACTCCCTCTCTTATTTTACTGACCCTTGACAATCATGCTACTGACAGATCTGAGGATAATCTCGTTTTTTCAGTCCTTGATTTATCTCTTCTGATTCACTTTAGACACAGGAGAGATATTCAACCTTTATTATACTTTTGTGCCATGACATCGGCCTGCCCTTCAAAGTTTTCTGGGCTTTCGTTAGTCCGGCTCCTCTGACTGCAATCCACTGTAAGCATTGCCATGCACCTCTACAAAAAAGAGGAGATGAGAGGCTATTCTTGGTGCTGTAGCAGGCACCCTGTCTGGCATCACACCCTTTAAGAAGTACTAGATGCTTTTTAAAGGGAAGATAGAAAAAGTCAAAAACTAACCTTTGTTAGCTCTGCCAGAATGCTTTCCAGAATGAGGTGAAGCAAAATGGATCATGGTAAATGGTACCAATGAGTTACAGATTGTGGCTGTTTAAAATTGATCAGGGTTTTGTTATTCTATTCTTTGGGGTGTATAGGTGATGAAGTTCTGTAGAATGTAAGAATAATTGAGAATAGTGGAAGACCCAAGGTGCAATGTCTCTGCTCCAATTCTACACCTTCCCCTTCAGCTGATCCACCAACTAAAACACTCCAGTTGGCCAAGTTTGCTCCAGGTCTCTTACCTGCCTTCCTGCCTTGTTTCTTGTTAACTTTCCTGACTTTTCATTCCCCTGGATTCTGATGTTTTTTGTCTCTATTTTACCCACTTCTTCACATTTGATGACTGATAGTTTCTCTAGCACAAATCGTTGCACCCAGGTTTTGAGAACAAAGACACAGATTTTCCCTATGATTCTAACCAATTTCTGTGAGTCTTGGAGAAAACATAGCCCTCTTCTGCCTTCCACCTATTTCCATTGGTTTCTATGACTGTAACACAACAAAATGCTAGATTGCTTGTAGTTATTACAGAATTAACATTTAAAAAATGGATGTAAAATTACTTAATTTATTTAAATCAATCTTTCTTATTAAAAACCATTTCTAGATATTCTTTTAGTGTGTGGAAAGATCCACAGAATCTTGACTTCTAGGTATGTCCCTGAATTGGTGCATTAAGCATTGTGTGGAAGGGTGATATTTCTCCTCCCCAGTGACTAGACTGCCATGGCAAGTCAATTCCACTATTGAGCCTTCTGTTAGAGCAATGTCTGGAGCCTTCAGCCAGTGACTTCAAGCTTAAGAAGAATGGAGAGACTTCTTGCACCCTGCCACAGGAATAAGTGCCATTGAACTATGGAAGCACAGGGTTCTTAGGATCTCTTGTGAGAAATTACCTTCCTGTGATTGGTTCTGTTTTCACCTTTGCTGTGATTTTGTATGCAAAGTAATCAATCTTTACTTGTTGATTCTAAATATAGTTAAATGAATGTGTTAGTGCAATGAACCTACCTATCTGGCATTGGTTTTATGAATATACAAATTAGATGTTCTTCATTTGCTGGTGCTGATAAAATGCTATAGCCAGAACAGGGCCAAAGAAATTAAATTTATTAAATTCACCTTGTTCTTTCCTCTTGGCTAAGTCTCCAGCCTGGCGTGTTTCAGTGTCTTCTATTGGTATGTCATTAAGTGATGTCAAATGCAACCAGACCTATTGATTTGAATGGTAGTCAAAAAATATTGCATTTTGAGCTATAATAGGTTTTTTCCTGGTTTTTCAGTTTATATGGTAAATCAAAATGTCATTTTGTGCATTTAGGAAAAAAAAAAGGCAAAGTAGGTATCCATTAAAAAGTATGGATTTCTCTTCTTTCCATTTCCAAACTTTACCTGAGAATTGACTGGTAAGCCTGTTTTTAAAGGTGGTACTGTGGACCCCGCCCTCAAAGATTCTGGTACAGCCTTTCTTAGGAATCAGGACCAAGGAATCTATAATTTAACAGAAACCTGGCATATTGCCTAAGCAAGCTATGCATTGAGGCACCTCCTCAAGGGATTCTAGGCTAATTCGGAACAGATGTTGCTGACTTCTTAGCTATTCAGCAGATGCAGTCAAGTACCTTAAATATGTATCACTTATTTTATCAGAAAGAGAGATCAATGAAATATAATAGAAAATCCAGAAATAGACCAAAGTACATATGGCAATTTAATATTTTAAAGGAAGGGAGGGATTGTTTTAAGAAATTGTATTAGGAAAAATAGTTATTTGAGAAAAAATACAAATTTGAATATTTACCTCACATTATACCATACACTGGGTAAATGCAAGTTTGATCAGTCATCTAAATGTAAAAATAAAAGCATATCATACCAGCAGTTAAAAAAAATCAGTGTATCACTTTATAATCTCTAAGTGAGCAAACATTAGATTTGATCTATAAGTAATTATGAGAAAGATGAATGCATTCTATTACACATTTTTTGACTTTTCTTGGGGAAATTAATATTCCAGAAATAAAAGGGCTACTGGGATCTTACAAAAAGAGTTCCTAAAAAAAGAAAAGAAAAAATGAAAAACAGAAAACGATTTTAAATAAATAAAAAAGACATCTCACAGAAAAAGAAATACCAACAGCTCTTAAACATTATAAAATGCTTAGGGAACAAAGATGATGCTATCTTGGAAAGCGAGTTCTGAAGCAGAAACATGTTTGGCATAAACAAGGAAACAGTGTGTGGGTTTCAAACACTGAAACACAGTCAGCAAGGGGAAAAGCAGTTAAGAAGAAGGGCTACATTGATCCTGCCAGGCTCGGGTTAGAACTATGGATTTCATTCTGAGCAAGGTGGGAAGCCATTGGTTTTGAGTAAGGAATTTGCTATAAGCTGCATTATGAAAGCATCATTCTGTCTGCCAGGTGGGGAGTAGACGGAGGGTGGATTGGCCCATACTTCCCTTCTGTTACTACTATGATTATCCTCATTAAGGCAACAAAGACAGGACTGCTATCTGCCTCGCCTCTCCCTAAACCTTCCAAGAAACACACACACATACACTCATAAACACAGATTCCTTAAGTGCCAGAAAGAAGCAGGTTACAGTCTGATTCTGATACTTAATAGCTATGCAACTATGAGGAAAATACCCTCTCCAAACCTCAAAACTCCCATCTGTTGTATGGATTAGTAATAAAGACTTCTTAAGATTGTTGATGGAATCAAATGAGTTAGTATACATAAACCCCTAACTTTCGATGTCCATCACTGGGTTCTTCCCTTTCCTTCTCTTTCCTCTCAGGTTGGTCTCTACAGCTTAACTGTCTATACATGGACTTATTTTAGGTAAAGTGACAGAGTCAGTAATGGGGAACCAGGTGAGAGATTGTTCTCTGCTAAGATATAGAAGGCTTTATTCTCAGAGTCCTCACTTGTTCTCAACAATGTTCACAGTCTAGCTCAAAAGGAGCTTCCATAATTAGTAGGAAGATTGACTTTATCGAGTTCTTCAAAATTATAGCATTTTTTTCTTTCTAGTCATATCAGGAATTAGAGGATAGAGTTCTGTATGCCTTAAAATGACTAAGATGACCTTAATGTTCCCCTCAGCCTGACTAAATTTTAGGTAGATTTCTTCCTGCCTATAGGCCGCTGACCTCCCTTTGTTTACAGCATTTACTTTAGAACACTTGCAATTACAAATCCATTCTCTGCCCTTTTGAGATGTAAATCTTCTTCCAGCCTCTTGCCAGTTTTACAACCCAGGAATGTCTTTCTCAAAGACATTGGAGCCATTCCTTTGAAACAAAATCTTCAAAAAAGACAGTACCTCTATGTCTCAGCTTCTTTGGGAGGGTGGGAGCCTAACTTCAATGAGCACCACGTAGCAAACACAAATGGCCCAATCTCATTGACAACCTTCCCCCTAACATCCTCTAGTACTTTTCACTGGCTCAGCCTGGCTCAAAACCTCTCCTGCCCCGGTGTATGTTTTTGTCATCTTTGTGAAAGATTAGATTACCATATGCGGATGGTTTCATCTCTGGATTCTCAGTCCTGTTCCAGAGGTCAATGTCTCTGTTCTTGTGCCAGTGCAAAGCTGTTTTAGTTACTATAGCCTGGTAGTACAGCTTGAAGTCTGGTAGACTGATACCTCCCAGTTTGTTCTTTTTACTTAAGATTGTTTTGGCTATACGAGGTCTTTTCTGGTTCCATACAAAGCATAGAATTATTTTTTCCAGATCTGTAAAGAACAATAATGGGATTTTGATAGGGATTGCATTAATTCTGTGGATCACTTTAGGTAGTATGGACATTTTAACGATATCGATTCTGCCAATCCATGAGCAAGGTAGGTTTTTCCATCTGTTTACATCTTCCACAATTTCTTTTTTTAGTGTTTCGTAGTTCTCCCTGTATAAGTCTCTTACATCTTTCGTTAAATGTATTCCTAGATATTTAATTTTCTTTGAGACTATTGTAAAAGGAATTGCGTTTTTGATTTGATCTTCGGCTTGACTGTTGTTGACATATATGAATGCCACAGATTTGTGTACTGATTTTGTATCCTCAAACTTTACTGAATTCATTTATCAGTTCTAGGAGTCTCTTAGATGAGTCCTTGGGGTTTTCTAGATATAATATCATATCATCAGCAAAGAGTGAGAGTTTGATCTCATCTGTCCCCATTTGGACACCCTTAATACCCCACTCTTGCCTAATTGCTGTGGCGAGGATTTCGAGCACTATGTTGAATAGAAGTGGAGATAGAGGGCAGCCTTGTCTAGTTCCGGTTCTAAGTGGGAATGGTTTCGTTTTTCCCCATTCAATATGATATTGGCAGTGGGTTTGTCATAAATGGACTTGATACTTTTAAGGAATGAGCCATCTATGCCTATTTTGATGAGAGTTTTTATCATAAAGGTGTGTTGGACTTTGTCAAATGCTTTTTCTGCATCTATTGAAAGAATCATATGGTCTTTGTTCTTGCTTTTATTTATGTGGTGAAATGCATTTATAGATTTGCGTATGTTAAACCAGACTTGCATCCCTAGAATAAAGCCCACCTGGTCATGGTGAATTATTTTTTTGATGTGCTGCTGAATTCTATTTGCTAAAATTTTGTTGGGGATTTTTGCATCTATATTCATGAGGGATATTGGTCTGTAGTTTTCTTTTTTTGTTGTGTCCTTTCCTGGCTTTGGTATCAAGGTGATATTGGCTTCATAGAATGAGTTAGGAAGGATGCCATCTTTCTCGATATTGTGGAATAATTTCTGTAGTATAGTTGTGAGTTCTTTTTTGAATGTTTGGTAAAACTCTGAAGTCTAGCCATCTGGTCCGGGACTTTTAAGTTTTGGGAGGTTTTTGATTGCTGCTCCAATTTCTGAGCTTGAGATTGGTCTATTCAGATATTCTGTTACCTCTTGGGTGAACTTAGGGAGGTTGTGTGTTTCCAGGAATTTGTCCATTTCCTCCTCATTATATAGTTTTTGGG
>RJWJ010027528.1:0-22136 GCA_004363605.1 Indri indri
TATCAAGTTATCCAGCTTCAGCTTGCAGGGCTTCAGGAAAAAAGACAGTTTTAGTTCAGTGATGCCAAGTCATGAGGGTGAAAGAAAATTTGATCCATTAATTACAAACATCAGGATCCGGTTTACAAAGGGGTGAAAATAGCTCAAAGATAGTGAACACACACAAGTTGGGTTACAGTTTTACAATGACGCTTAAATTTTTTCTCTACAGTCACATCTATTTTGGTGAAAGATAGTCAAAGTAAGATTATTTTTGTTTAGAAAATAAGTATTGGCCAGGTGAGGTGGCTCATGCCACCATGCTGATTATAATTCCAGCACCTTGGGAGGCTGGGGCAGGAGGATTGCTTAAACCCTCAAGGCTAGGAATTCAAGACCAGCCTGAGCAACATAGTGAGACCTCGTCTCTACAAAAAAAATTTTTTTAAAGCATAGCCAGATGTGGTGGCATGTGCCTGTAGTCCCAGCTACTCGGGAGGCTGAGGCAAAAGGGTTGCAATGAGCTATGATCATGCCATTGCAATTAGCCTGGACAACAAAATGTGATTCCATCTCTGAAAAAAATAAAACAAAGTATAGTAACATTAAATTTGACCTGATCATTTACATAAGTGCAGTAAGAATGGTAGTTGATCATATAGGCCTTTTTGTTTGCTTTGCTGAAACTTTTCATAAGGAATCTCAGATTAGACTTTTAAGAGCTTCCTATGGCTAAAAAGGCAAACCAACAACTTGCCATCAGACTTTGCCTTCCATACAGTTATGCATGGCTCACTAATAGGGATATGTTCTAAGAAATGTATCTTTAGGCGATTTCACTGTTGCTCAAACATAAGAGAGTGTTCTTACACAAACCTAGATAGTATAGCTACTATTCACCTAGGCCAGATGGTATAGCCAAACCTGTACAGCGTGCTACTGCACTGAATACTGCGGGCAATTGTAAGACAATGGTATTCATGTATCTCAACATATCTAAACATAGAAAAGACACAATAAAAATACCATATGAAAGATAAAAAATAATATACCTGTATACAGGGTGGTAGTTACCATGGATGGAGCTCACAGAACTGGAAGTTGCTCTGGGTGAGTCAGTGAGTGAGTGATGAGTGAAAGTGAACGTCTAGGACATTATCGTACACTGCTGTAGGCTTTATAAACCTCGTATACTTAGGCTACACTAAATTTATTAAAAATGTTTTTCTTTCTTCAATAATAAATTAAGCTTAGTTTGCTATAATATTTTTACTTTATAAAATTTTTAATTTTTGAAAACTATTTGACTCTTTTGTAATAATAGCTTAAAACACAAACATGTATAACTGCACACAAATATTTTCTGTATATCCTTATTCTATAAGCTTTTCCTTTTCAATTTTTATTATTTTTAGTTTTTAAACTTTTTTGTTAAAAACTGAGATATAAATAAAAACTAAGACATAAACATGCACATTACTTTAGGCCTACACAGGGTCAGGATCATCAATATCACTGTCTTCCACCTCCTCATCTTGTCCCACTGGAAGGTCTTCAGGGGCAATAACATGCATGGAGCTGTCATCTCCTGTGATAACAATGCATTCTTCTGGAAACCTCCTGAAAGACCTGCCTGAGGCTGTTTTTCAGTTAAGTTTTTCTCTATAAGTAGGAGTATACTTTAAAATAATGATAAAAAGCATAGTATAGTGAATACATAAACTAGACACAGTCATTTATTACCAAGCATTATGTACTGTACATAATTGTATATGCTACATTTTTATACATCTGGCAGCCCAGTAAGTTTATTTACACCAGCATCACCACAAATACATGAGTAATGTGTTTTATTATAACATTATGATGGCTACATTGTCACTAGACAATAACAATTTTTTAGCTCCGTTATAATTTTATGGGACCACTGTTGTATATGCAGACCTTCATTGACCAAATCATCATTACACAGTGTATGATTCTATTTATAGATTTAGATTTGGGTGAATTCCTCTCTTCTTGAACTGCTCAAAATATCCTGTTTCCAGGGACTGCCAGAAAGTGATCGACAGTCATCTATAAATCTCTGAACACTATAAACAAGGTACCAGGCCAGTACCAAGGGGTTTTGTAAGCATTGGCTCCATAAAGTCACCCTTATTTCCTTAAAACTATCTGGTCATGTCTGATTCTTTGTACATCATTTTCAAATATAGCATTCTAGTCAAAGTCTTGGTAATATGAGCAATGTTTCCAAATGTGTCCTGTTACAAGAACAGATTATTATTGGACTTACACAAATAACTATAATGCCATGAAAATAAGAATATTCAATAAGATTTTCTGAATATGAGAGGAATCAGGTAGGAGGAAAAGATGAACGTTTCATTTTTTTCACAAAGGCATAATCTTTTAGATTGCTGTGAGTTATAGATAGCTTAAGAGAAAAAAAGAAAGGGGTTTCTTGTATCAAGAAAATAGAACATTAGAAAATTTTCAAACAAAAAGGCCATAAAAATTATAATCATTCTTCATCATTTTTATTAAGTACTATGTAATTAATTCCTGTTCTCCTTGATCTTGGTTAGAGGTTTTATGAACCCATCAGCTTCCACGTTAGTGCTGGAAATACTTACTGAGTAGAGTAGTACAATCCTAAAGTTATTTACGTAGTGTCATCAGAAGTCTGTACTGCAGAGTATCTGCCATAGTCCTTCCTATGAGTCTTTAGGACAGCACTTTTTCGATGAAGATGAAGCACTTTGACCTACAGCTGATTGCAAGAACTCTCAGGAAAACATCATTGTAAAATAATAACTGTGAATAAAATGGCCATGGTATAAGATTTGATGAACATTTGCAATTGGTAGGGAAATTTATTGTTTCTGTGACACAGAACATTTTAAGACAATAAATGGAATTATGACTGATAACATTATACCAGGACAGCAAGGGCATTCACAGATTTCTAAGAATTTTCTATAATTTTTGAAATAGCATTTTACTCATAAAATGTAACCTGGGGAAGGTTAAGCATCACTTCTTATTTGACAATACTTCACATTCAAATTAATATATCAAGTAGACATAATTAACTTAACATCTCTCTTTTTATAATCTCAGAAAACGAATCCTTTGAGATGTTCCAAGGACCTTCTGGGAAATATCAAAGTCACATTGAGGTCAAGAAGACTTCATTTAGAATTTGATTTGGGGAAGTTGTCAAAAATGTCAAAAGGTTTGAACACTTGATTAAGTAAGATCACAGATCACTATGAAACCATACTTATTGAATCAAAGTGAAAGTAAAAGATTGCAAAATTGAATATAGGAAATAACATGATAGTAAAAAAAAAAAAACTTAGCTCTTTCACTATTGAGAAGACTTAAGTTTTTTAATAATAATTAATCAAAGATAAAATAAAGACAACATAAAGCATACAGAATTTTGGTTTCCTGGGCAGATTACTCAAAAGATTAAAAAAATCTTTTATCAAGAATAGACCAAGGCCGGGCGCGGTGGCTCATGCCTGTAATCCTAGCACTCTGGGAGGCCGAGGCGGGCAGATTGTTTGAGCTCAGGAGTTCGAGACCAGCCTGAGCAAGAGTGAGACCCCAACTCTGCTAAAAATAGAAAGAAATTAATCAGACAACTAAAAATATATAGAAAAAAAAAATTAGCCGGGCATGGTGGCTCATGCCTGTAGTCCCAGCTACTCCGGAGGCTGAGGCAAGAGGATCGCTTGAGCCTAGGAGTTTGAGGTTGCTGTGAGCTAGGATGATGCCATGGCACTCTAGCCCAGGCAACACAGTGAGACTCTGTCTCAAAAAAAAAAAAAAAAAAAAAAGAACAGACCGAGGGCCAGGATGGGTGGCCAACGCCTGTAATCCTATCACTCTGGGAGGCTGAGACAGGATGATCTCTTGGGCTCAGGAGTTCAAGACCAGTGCGAGCAAGAGCAAGACCCCATCTCTACTAAAAATAGAAAAATTAGCCGGGCATTGTGTCACGTGCCTGTAGTCCCAGCTACTAGGGTGGTTGAGGCGGGAGGATCAGTTGAGCCCAGGAGTTTGAGAAAGTGAGCTGTGATGATGCCATTGCACTCTATCCAGGGTAACAGAGTGAGACTCTGTCTCAAAAAAAAACAAAAAACAAAAACAGACCGATAATCATGTTAACAGAGAAAAATAACAATACTGTAGTAGTTCTGCATCAATATACTATTGGGCTCATATTTTTAAACCTTATAAATAAATCTATTCAATCTTAGCTAGCTTGAACACACAAGATAAGATTTCCTTTCTCTTTCACCCTCCTTCCTTTTCTCTTTTCTCTCTCTCCCTTCTCATTCCAGAACATTTAAATAAAACTAATTTAGGACAAAATAACTCTCCTTTTTTGAAATATCCTTTATATCTTGTGTACTTTTCTTTATCAAAAACATACACAAGGATAGAAAATTAAATAAACATAAAAAAATTAAAAGAAAATATATTTGCATTGTCCAGTGTGGTAGTCACGAGGCACATGTGGCTACTGAGGATCTGAGATGTGACTAATCAGACAGAGGAAGCTCATTTAAAATTTTATCTCATTTTTGCTACCATGGCTATTTAAAATTAAATAGCCGCAAGTGGGTAGTGGCTACTGTGTTGGATGGCACAGTTCAAGATGCCCTTCATTTAAAAAAAATGTTTAAAACGTTTCCCTTAGTTTGAATTATAATAATATACACAGAAATTCTTGAAAATCACATTTTATTGAGCTATTTTGCTATTTTGCTTTATTTTAATTTTGTTGTATTTTTCTTTAAACTAAATTGGACCTTTATTATTTTCAAAATTTCACAAGTTAATTCTGCTATTGTAGTAGTCCCAGGTTAAACATTTGTTCAATGTCAAACACTTTAAATTCCTGTTCATAAGACTTGTTTTTGATAAATAAGTTATCTTTAACATTTTGTCTTATTTTCCAAATACAATAAGTAAACATTTAAAATGTTAATACAAAAAAAAATACATCTTCCTTTCCTTGTATACTTTGCATACAGTTTTTTCTTCAACCTTATTATTTCTAGTTGTTCATTTATTTATATTGATTAGAATTCTTACATCTTAGGAACCTTAACTTCCAGTAAAAATGAGAAAGTAGACAATTGTGAATTGTCTGTCATATGCCAGCATTCAGTAGTAAATTAGCAGATTCATGAATATACATCATTTCATGATTTCTAGAGGCATATGTTTCCTCATTGTACAATATGTCAATGTTGCAAAACAACATGTTTATTAACAGACCCAAATGTCTTTAATATCTCTATAAAAATAAGTAGACAAAAAGTAGATACATTCAATACACCAAAGGGACACTGCACTCACATGCTTACTGCAGCACTAGTTGCAATAGCAAAGATATAAAATCAACCTAAGTATTCACCAATTGATGAATGGATAAAGAAAATGTTGTATATATACACAACAGAATACTATTCAGCCATAAAAATGATGAAATCATGACATTTGTAGTATTGTGGATGGAACTGGAGGTAATTATCTTAAATGAAATAAGCCAGGCACAAAAAGACAAATATTGCATGTTCTGAATTTTATGTGGGGGCTAAAAAATTTGAAAACATGGAGGTAGAAAATGGAAAAATAGATAATGGAGACTAAAAAGGGTGACCAGGGATTGGGGGGAGAATGAAGAGAGGTGGGCTAAAGGGTACAAACATACAGAAAGATAAAAGGAATGAATTCAGTGTTTGATAACAGAGTAAGATGGGTATACTTAACAAAAATATGTGGTACTGAAGTGATGGACACGCTGTATACTCTGACTTGCTCACTATGCATGTATAAATGCGTGTGTAACAAATTTTCTCATGTAAGCCAAAAATTTGCACAGATAAAAAAAATGAATAAACTTGTATTCAGTAGCCAGTGTTTCACTACTTTATCTTATTTGGAAATGTTCTAGATATTAAATGAATATGTCTTGCTTAGTACACGTTTAAGGTTTCAAATTACCAAAAAGATTTTGGAAACTTATGTTAAAACAGACATATTATAAAACATGTTTATTGTTGTGAAGTTCATTTATAAATTTCATCCCACTTACATCTGTTTAATTTACATGTTCTTACCAATTATTCTTGGATTGTTCATGATAATTTCATGAGACATCAGACAAAGGTAGCCATCATCTTAAGTTAGTTTCTTGTTAACAAATTTTGTAACATTTGCATGTTGGGCAAATATCAGAAATCACAAAAGCAAAGTATCTAAAAAGTTAAACATATGGCTTCTTTTTATTGTCATGTTTGACATGCATCAAGCAATTCAGTTTTACTGCATATTTTGTTGTTAGGTTGAATTTATAACTTCATAATCTTAAACATCTAGTAGAGATAACAAAAGTTTATTTGACTAAAAACCCAGGTAGAATAAAAATGTACATCTGCATTATATTTAATGCTAACAACTCTGAAGACATACCTGTTTTAGTAAGCCAATAATATTAAACTAGTTTTATTTACCAAAGGTTTTTCCAAATCATGTGAACTTGAAAAGCATTTGTGTTAGTTCCTATATTTTTGAGAGTTTTAGGAATACTTAATTGAAAAACACTTATTTTCCTACAAGCCAATTAAAACAGAGCTCTTTAAGTGATTTTATAAATTAATGTTGGTAATACCATCTGGAAGTAAATAAAGATCACATATACATAACGTACATAAATATACAGATAGATGCTATCAGCTGATGACGAGGTTCATAAATTCAGAAAGTAGAACTTTATTTCTCATAAAAGAGTCGTAGTCTGCAGGCTGGGAAGCAATAGCCTGGGGCAGAAGCCAAGAGAATGTGCTTCCAGGAAAAGGCAACAGGAACAAGAATTTATGCTGAGCAGGATGGCCAAATATATGTATTTGAATAACTATAGGGGGAGTCATGAATATTTATGAAAGGAGAAAAGAGCATATGCAACGTAGCTTCATGCCCCTTCAGAGGCTTTGTATACACAGAATGGAGGCATTAGCATGATCCGAGGGTGGAATTTTCCACCCTCTGACATCAAAAGGTGAGGCAGAGGACATGAAAACCTTTTGTGCACATTCTCCGTAGACTGGCCAGAATCACTCCATGGTTGGTGGCCTCTTGTCAGGAGGAATGCTGGTTAGTTGTAGTGAGGAAACCACAAAAAGAAGGAGCAGCATTAGGCAGCAGTTTGAAATCAGTGTTGGAGCAAGTTTTTCCAAAAGGCTGGTTCTGTTTAACCTTTAGGGAAGAAAGCCTAATGGTGGTTAAAAAAAGAGGGGGTATAAAGAGGAGAGTCCGATCTCCCAACTCTCGTCATGGCCAGAAATCAGTTTTAAGTTTTCTCTGGGATCCCCTTAGCCAAGAAGGGGTCCATTCAGTTGGTTGGGGGGGAGTTAGGATTTTGTTTTTATTTCTCAATGTAAGTAGAGACAGAGATCTTTATATAGCTCTCATTCTGAAGTTTTAACCAGAAATAGAAATACAGAAATAGAAAACTCACTAATTTATATAAGAATTATTTCTCATTTCTGCCTCATTTTTAAAATCTGGATTATATTTCCGGCAGATGTACCAAGTTAAGTTTATTTGCTCAATATGAAGGTTAAAGCTTTTTACCAATACTTATAAAAAAGACTTTTAAGATTTTCATTTGCCCTGATATATAATTACAATCTTACGGAGGCTGTGAAATAAAACTTAGTAGAGAGACATTTTGAAAGTACTGGGTGGCTGTCTAGGGTGTTTCCAAAGCCCATCTGAATGGCTGTTTCCAATTAGCCCTTTTTCCTTTTTGGCCTTATGTGGTGGTTTTAGTCAACTGCGAAGTTAAACCCAGGTGCCCTTTGGGCTGAGAGCCAGAACCCTTTGCTTAGATGTTTGCATTTTAAAGAGATGACTCTAACATCCCTGAGAAGACAGTTCTGAGTGGTAGAAGATTTATATCTCAAAGGGACAAAGAAACGACCTGAGCTTTCTAAACCTCTAAGGAGTTCAAGAGCATGTTTGCCTATTATCAGAACCTAGAGTAATTAGTATCTAAGTTTTTTTCCTTAAGTGCAGGACAATCCCTTTTCTAATGTCCTGACCTTTTCCAGCAGCAGTCCCCAACCTTTTTGGCACCAGGGACAGGTTTCATGGAAGACAAGTTTTCCACCCATGGGGGCAGGGGTGTACCCATCTGTGGCTAGGGTGTTGGGGCCCACAGTATTTACATTATCTACAAGCATCTTGAGATGAATAGGGGAAGCTTTGGCATTGGTAAGAAAGATGGGTGGGCTTTGGGTTACTTCCTGAACTGCATTTCTGTTTTTGTAAAGACTCAATTAGTAAAACAAGAACTATTATTTTTAATTCTTCAAATAATTGGGTGGCAGCATTAATGATAATATCAAGAAAGAGATTGTCTATCTGAGCCATAACACCAAAAAAAAGAGAGAGAGAGAGAGAGAGAGACAGACAGAGATTGTCCAGCCCATCCAACGACACTACGGATGGTCCCCAACTTATGATGGTACAACTAACGATTTTTTCAGTTTACGATAGTGCAAAAACTATACGCATTCAGTAGAAACTGCACTTTGAATTTTGATCTTTTCCAGGGCTAATGATAAGCTTGGCAGGGGCGGCAAGCCACAACTTCCAGCCAGCCATGCCATCACAAGGGTGAACAACTGATACAGAGCACTGTGTTGCTGGATGATTTTGCCCAAGTTTGGGCTAATGTAAGTGTTCTGAGCACAATTAAGGTAGGATAGGCTAAGTTGTGATGTTCATATGATGTTGGGTGTATTAAATGCATTTTGGCCTTAATGATACTTTCAACTTACAATGGTTTTATCAGGAAGTAAACCCAACTTCGGTAAGTTGATGAGCATCTGTATTTTGGTTTTGGTTTTTGGGGGAAGACAACTGCCTAAGGCAGAAATCAAACAATTCCCATGCTCTGGGGCCTGTGGATTTAATGCATCTGTCTTTGGTATGTTTTTATAAATTGTCCCACAAAGGCTTTAGGACATGTAACTGGCCCCCGCATTGAACAAAGTTCAATTTTCAATGACCCTTATATAATCCTCTCCCTTAACTACTTGACCTTTTGAGTTGTTTCCTAGAAATGGTGTATTTTCTGCAAGACCAAGGAGCTAAGATCCTCAGGATCCCTGGGCAGACTTCCTTACACCAAGATTCACCATCCCCTACAAGCTGCCCCCAATGCACATTGCCTCTTGTTAGTTACACCACAACCTACCCCAAGGCACATGGCTCCTCTTTTAAAAGCCCATGATCTCCATTAGTCAGGGAGATTGATTTGAGGCAGCTTCTCCCATTCTCCTGACAAGATGCCTGTTGTATTAAAAAATTCCTTTCTTCCTTGGCAATCCTCATCATCTCAATAATTGGATCTTTGTGCAACAAGTAACTGGACCCAGTCTGAAACTCCCTTGCAGTTTTGACAACAATTATGGGGGCTTTTCCAGGATGGTGTTGTTCATGGTTGGGTGGCTGTAGACTGAGGAAAGAACAAAACCCTGTCTTAGCTGCTACCTGGCCATATTTGCCATCGGTGGGTTTTGGACTCTCCTGCTAGGTCTGCTGTTACTGGCCTCAATATATTCTTACCAGCCTCCATCACATTGGTGAATTCCTCCTGATTTCTGAAGAAAGGACTTATGGATTTTGAAATTTGCATCCAGGCAGGTGAGTGCTATTTGAAGGTACCACACAGTGGGGGATGTCTCTCTAAGTTTGGGGGCATTCTGAGGGAATTCCCATTTGTTTTGGGTAGGATTATCCCCCAACTGTTTGTGAGAGTGGGAACTTACCTAACTGTTTTGATCTCCAAGAGCCCTTTAGGAGAAATTGCAGTTTGTTTGTTAGGAACCTCTTGAATTTATCTGTATTGGTGTGTGGCATGTAAATGTGGAGTCTGCTAAGCTCTTTGTCTCTACTTTATTTTTGCCTACTTCAAATTTGCTGTTGAAGGTATTATAAGTGCAGTCCAAGGTCTGTGGCAGGTTCTAAAGTTAAAAGACAACTCCATCCTGAGGTCTGAGAGTTTAAAAGGCATCTCTGTCCCAACGTCTAGGAGACTGAAAGAGATCTCCATACATGGAGGCAACCTGGCCAAGCTGCAGGATGCCCACTGTTGGACAGAGAAAGAAGAACAGAAACATAATGTACACAGATTTATGTGGAACTTCAGAGGATCTCATGGCTAGAGTTCTGAGATAAAAGCTATTGAAACTTTGTGTGCATGTGTATGTGTTTAGATGTGTTTTGTATATGTACATGTGTTATATGTCTACATGGTACCAAAATTAGCTTATAAATAAAAGGAGCTCTGATAAATTAAGTAAATAAACCCAAGTGTTTTTCAAGTTCTTGTGAATTTAGTAATCTTTGGTAAATATATTGGTTTTTTAAAATTATTGATAAAATAGCAATAAAAATGTCTTCAAAATTGTCAGAATACATTTTCACCTATGTTTACTGGTCATTTTTATATTTGAAGTATCAGGGTTTGACACAAAGGTTATAAAACTAAAAACCTAGCCAAAACAATATGATCTGTGTTTGTATGATTTTTAATAGGACTAATTTAACACTGTTGGTTCAATAAAAACAGCTTAATCTCCTGAGTTATTGGCAAAAATACCCACATGTTTAACTTTAAGATTTTTACTCAGGTCAAAATGTAGGCATGCCTAAACAAAAATAAATGTCAATAAATTAGAATAAATAAAACTCTAAAAGCACAAAAACATAAATTTATGGTTAAAGGTTTATGAAGATATTTTGGTTTTTATCACTCTGAGTACTGGTTCAAGCTAGCCTGTTATATGTATATTGTGTTGCCATAGCAAAAGACTTTGCTTGGAAAATTTTTTAAATGAATCCTTGAACTGCTAATTTTTGTACAGTCATTTATTTCAAAATGACACACACAATAGTTGTTCTTAGAATTCAAAGAGAATCTCAAAACAATGTTATTCTTTGGAAGTATTATATGTAATTCAATTTGCACATAGGTAGAAAAATGTTTTGAGACCAGTTAGATTGTTTTTAAAATAGCTTGATCTTGATCCTTACGTAAAAAAAAAGAAAAAAAAAAAAGTTACGGCTTCGTGCCATTATTTCAGATGTTAAGGGCTAAGGATTGATGTTAGAGGTTTATTCAGTCTACAATCATGTGATATTAGGTCAATAAATTTTATTTTGGGATATTAGTATTTTAGAAAGATTGAATTAGTTAACATCTTTAAGCAGGATATTTTCTAAAACTTCTATATTTATAGAATGTAAAGATGTTACATTGTTCAGAATAGCAAGTCTTACTAGAATACTTTCCTTTGTTATTTTGGTAGGTTTCTTTTAAGTTTAAAAGCAATAGTTAAAACTATATTTTGTGATTCTTTCTTTGTCTATGTTTTAAAATTCATTTCCTTCTCATTTCTCTAAATTTTGTTTATGAAAATCTGTTTAGACATTAAATGACTTTGTTGAGGGCACAATTAATTACATTGGTTGTATATCTAATATTCATACACTATGAAAATGGTTAAGTAAACTGCTAAAATTAATTAGGCAAATGTAAATGAGATAAGTATAATAAAATTGCAAGAGGTTTTCTGTATTATGCTGCTTTTGAAACTTCTCAGATCTATATCTCAGAAGTTCAACTTTTGCTGTGTCTTACTGGTCTCAGATTTTCCTCCCTTTGAGAAGGTGTGAGATAATAACCCTCTTCTTCACTTTTTCATCAGCTTCCGTAACATTTTTCCTCCTCTGGTTCTAAGTCTGCTGTTAAGGTCTGACACTGAAATGATTACCTTAAAAGTCTGAAAAGCAATGTTTTCTCTGAGCTTCTTGATATATCTGACTTGTTCAACATGGTCAAAAATCGTCCTATGCTGTTACTAAGAGCTGTATATTCCCCTTCTCAAGATATTAGTTTTCTAGTTTCTTGTTTCTTTGATAATATAATATTCACTCATGACCCTGGACACAGTCTTGTTAGAGCCAATAAATTCTGGTACCCTTTTCATGAGGTTTGACTTCCAAGTTGTGCAAATGGCTTTCCCATAAGAAAAAACAATTGCACTAAAGAAGGCTTTTCTTTACCTTTTGGTAACTGGCCTAAGAAACAATGATTTTATGTTTTATCAAGATAATTCTTCTGTTGTCCGTATTACAATTTTGATTACTTGGGATAACTGAGCTTTAAAAAGTTAAGTTTTTCTATATAGCCTTTAAAGTCTTCTGATGATCAAATTGGTGAAGTGAATTGCTATTATTTTGTAATAGTCCGTGATTATGTTTTGATCAAATGCTTAAAATGTCTTGAGCCTTTTAACATCTTTGACAAATGTTTACAAAATCTAGATAATTTGAATGTTTAGCTACCTGTAAATTTCCATTTTCCTATCATTGTTTGAACTAGATAGGACTTATAACCTTTTTGTTTAGAATGTTGTTTGTTCATTCTGATACAAGAGTCTCCAAATCCTTAGCTCAAATGGTTTTAACAAATGCTTATGTTTTGTACAACAAATTCCTACAAGTCTGACAGTAGCTTGCAGAGATTTATTTTTTTTCTTTTTAATTTCAGAGTATTATAGGGGTACAAACATTTTGGTTACATGCATTGATTTTGTACAGTTTGAGTCAAAGTTATAAGTGTATCCATCACCAAGATAGTGTGCATTGTACCCTAGAGGATAGGTAGTAGTTCTTCTTTGTAGGTGTGGTAAAATTTGTCTGTGAAACCATCTAGTCTAGGACATTTTTTTGTTGGGAGATTTTTTTATTGCTTCTATTTTGTTACTTGATATTGGTCTGTTCAGGAGCTCTATTTATTCCTAATTGAGCCTAGGGAGGTTGCGCGTTTCCAAGAATTTGTTCATTTCCTCAATGTGTTCAAGTTTAAGTACACAGAGATTTTTACAGTATTCAGAAATGATATTTTGTATTTCCATGGTATCCATTGTAATATCTCCTTTTTCATTTCTGATTGAGCTTATTAGGGTCCTTTCTTTTCTGTTTCTGTTTTATGAAGTGAGAGGCCTGTTGATTTTATTTATCTTTTCAAAGAAACGACTTTTTGTTTCATTAATTTTCCATGTAATTCTTTTGCTATCAATTTCATTTAGTTCTCCTATGACCTTAGTTTCTTTTCTTCTGCTGGTTTGGGATTGATTTGCTCTTCCTTTTCCAATTTCTTGAGATGAGTCATTATATTGTTGGTTTGTGATCTTTCTGTCCTTTGGATATAGGCATTTATGGCTATGAATTTTCCTATTTTGACTGCTTTTCTTGAATCACACGGGTTTTGATAACTTGTGTTCCTTTTGTCTTTCAGTTCAAAGACTCTTTTCATTTCCATATTTCCTCCTTGATCCAATAATCATTCAGCAGTATATGGCAGGTTATTTAATTTCCATGACTTTGTGTAGAGTTGAGTGTTTCTGTTGGAATTGATTTCTAATTTTATTCTACTGTGGTCTGAGAAGATACGCGGTATAATTTATATTTTTTAAATGTGTCGAGACATGTTTTGTGGCATAGGATATGATCAATCTTAGAGAATGTTCCAAGAGATGATGGGAAGAACATTTACTCAGTGTTTTTTGTATAGAATGTTCTGTAAATGTCTGTTAGGCCCATTTGTTCCAGAGTTCCATTTAAGTCCATTGTTTCTTTGCTTATTTTCTGCTTGAAGGATCTGTGCCATTCTATCAGTGGTATGTTGAAGTCCCTGGCTATTATAATGCTGCTGTTTATCATTTTGTTTAGATCAAGTGGGGTTTACTTTATGAATCTGGGCACACCTGTGTTAGGTGCATAAATATTTAGGATTGTTATGTCTTCTTATTGAATTATTCCCTTCTCCATTATATAATGACAATCTTTGTCTTTATTTACTTTTGTTGACTTGAAGTCTATATTGTCTGATATGAGAATGGCTACACCAGCTTTCTTTTGGTTTCCATTTGTACGGAATATTGTATTCTATCACTTCGCCTTGAGTCTGAATGAGTCTTTGTGGGTTAGATGTGTTTCCTGGAGACAGCAGATACTTGACTTTTATTTTTTTATCCATTCAGCCAGCCTATGTCTCTTGAGTGGAGAGTTCATGCCATTCACATTTATTGGAGAGAATTGATTAGTGGGGTGTATTTCTGTTCATCCTATTGAGTAGAACTTTATTTTTTTGTTTTACCACTTGAGCCATTATGGTATACGGGCTCTGACCTTTAGCTTTTGGGTGATTTTACACCAGTGGGCAACTATCGTGCTGATCCATGTATAATGCAGTTCTGAGTACTTCCTGTAGGGCAGGTCTGGTCTTGACAAATTCCATCAGTGTTTACTTGTCTGAGAAAATCTTTATTTCTACCTCATATAAGAAACTTAGTTTTGCAGAATATAAAATTCTAGGCTGGCTGTTATCCTGTTTGAGAAGACTGAGAATGGGGCCCCAGTCCCTTCTGGCTTATAAGGTCTCAGTTGAAAAGTCTTCAGTTAGTCTGATGGGTTTTCCTTTGTAAGTTACACCTTGCAGCTTGTAGCAGTGCCTCTTTCATGTTTACTTTGGCCAAGCTGAAGACTATGTGTCATGGTACTACGTGTCATGGTGATTGTCTCTTTGGGATGAATCTGCCAGGGATCCTTTGAGCTTCTTGTACTTGGATATCTAGATTTCTAGCAAGGCCAGGGAAATTTTTCTCAAGTATTCCCTCAAATAGGTTTTCCAACTCTTTTGTATTTTCTTCTTACACCTCAGGGATGCCTGTGATTTTTATGTTAGGCCTCTTTACATAATCCCATATTTCTTGTAGGTTTTGTTCATTCCTCTTATTTCTCAGTTCTTTCTCTTTGACTGACTTGTTTAACGCATAGATGTTGAAGCACACTGGTCCCGAGTTGCCCATGGGGTGCCCAAGAAGGATTGATATCCCTTTGCCTAGGGGTATGCCTTGCTCTGATAGAACTTCTGGGCAAACAGCTCTAGGGAAGGCCAGTGAGCAGGGAGCTCACAAACTGAGTACCCTCAGTCCACGGTAGGATCCCAAGAGGAAAGGCCTGGGCCCCACTCTCTGTGGAAGCCTTGGCATGGTGGCTCTATTGTCTCTCTCAGCAGCCATGGGTGGGGGAGGGGAAAGGGAGCAAAAGTGTCTGGATGGAGGAGTACTAGCACTGTGGTTATTTCCAACCCTTTTTCTGGGAGGCAGTTCACCCAGAATGTCCAGCCTCTGAAGTCACACAGATCACCTGGAACCCAGTAGACCCTTGTGGCTCCTGCATATTGGGCCAGAGTTGGGAAATGTCTGTGTAGGAATGAGCAAGATGAAACCTGAGGAGCTGAAGTCCCCTGGGGAGGACAAGAGCAGCAGATGGTGGTTAGAGATGTGGTGCCTGCGATCTCAGATGAGGTCTGTGAGGCGTGAAACACTGTCTACAGGAAGCTCCCAGCTCACTGGCAGCAGCAGCCTCTGGGCTTATGTGGGCAGAAAGTCTCTCCAGCAGCTCGGGAACCCACTGACTGTCAGAGATGTGAGGAAGGGGGAAAGAAATCTGCTCCACCTACCCTTCTCGCTAGACTATATGCCTCTTTGTGGTCGATCTTTGCCAATACCTTGTTCCTTCTTATTCTGCTCCACAGCTTCTTCCTGTGGAGTCTCCTGAAGGTTCTGGCACCCTTCCCTCAGCTCCACATCTGATATATGTTGGTTTGTTTGTTTTTTCTCTTTCATCTAAACTGTCTCTTTCTTACTGAGATGTTCTGGTAGCTGGCATCTCTGATCAGCCATCTTGCTGCTTCCTTGTATCTTTTCAATACTCGGGGTATGAATTGTCTCTTAAAACTCAGAAACTCTTAGCGGTCAATACCACCCACAAGCAGTCAAGAGGATTTTTGGGTATTCCCAGGTTTTGCCAGATTTAGATTCCCAACTTCAGGCTAATAGCAAAACCCCTCTATACAGCCTTAAAAAGGAAAGAAAAAGAACTACTTTCTTGAACTGGGGAATGCCACAAGGCTTTCTTGACTTTTAAAAATTAATGAATGCTAATGCATTGGGCCCTGGACTTATATAAGCATTTTGATTTGTTCATTCAAGAAAGATAAAAAATTGAACTCAGGGTATTGACAGAAACTTGGGGGAATCATAACCAACCTGTACCTTATTTCTCTGAACAGTTGGATGTGGTAACAAAAAGACGGCGCACTTACCTGAGAGCAGAAGCTGCTACTTACGATATTTTACAGGCAGCTGAAAAGTTTACCCTTGGGTGACTGGTGACTGTTCAAACCATGCATTATGGATTACCCCTACAAGAACAAAAGGGAGGCTTTTGGTTACCAGTGAGTAGCCAGATGGGTAAATATCAGGCTACTTCGTTAGATTATCCTAATGTAACTCTGAAGCTGGTGTCCACCTGAAATCCAGACACCTTGCTGCCTACAGACTCTTGATCCCCATTCTATGATTATATTCAGATTATTGACCAAATGTATTCTAATCTCCAGGATTTGACTGATCAGCCCCTGTCAGCCCCCGACGAGGAGCTTTTTATGGATGGAAGCAGCATTAGGAAATGGGGACAATGCAAAGCTGGGTATACTGGCCATAAATTAATTGCACAAACCCTACTCCCTGGGATGTCTAACAACGTATACCATCCTGTATGTCTAGCTTGTCCTTCAGGGATTTTAGCTTGCCTGACAAAACAACTCTTTAGTTAAGATCTCTCAAGCTGTTGCCTCTTTCACTAACCTATTTCACTGCTGGATCAGCTACCTAGAACTGTTTTCATAAATGACTAGGGGAATTTTAGAATATAGGTTCCATCTATGGAAAACTGGGCCAATATTTCCTGGGAGGGATACCAGACAGGGATGGGTACTTCTTTTGATGTACTTTACTACCTTGGATGGGAGAGGATGGCAACTCAGTAATATGTACTAACAAATTTCAGTTACAGGGCCAACATGTTCCTTCTTCCTCATACCCCAACTACGTTTCATTTCAGCAGGAAACAGCCAGAAAGACTGATGTCCTGATTCTCCAAAATTGAGGAATGAACTAAATAGAAGAGGGGGGTTGTAACCAATCCCCATTAAAAAAAATTTCAGTGACCCCTCTATAATCCTCTCCCTTAGCTAACTACTTGACCTTTTGAGTCGTTTCCCAGAAAGGGTAGATTTTCTGCAAAATAAAGTAATTAATATTCTGAAGGCCCCTAGGCAGACTTTCTGACAAGATTCACCATCCCCTACAACCTGCCCCCAATCCATGTGACACCACATCCTGTGATGAGCAACTGGACCTAGGCTGAAACATTCTTGTGATTTCAGCAACAGATGTTCACTTTTCTAAGTGACAATCCAACCTTAGACCAATCAATTCACCTTAGGGGGAGAAAGCCTCACAATTATCCTTATTCGGCCTTAAATATCAGCCTCCAACCCTGCCATCTCCTGGTTATTCATGGGGGTGGGGAGGGTTGGTAGGGATTGTAGCCATCTGTGTCCACAGACAGGAGGATTTTCCCCAGGGGTCACCTGGCTTGTCCAATAACCACAGGATACTCATGACTACAAAGAATACCCCTTAGTAGTCAGTTGAGGTCCCTCTGAGTGGAATTGTTTGTTGATGGCCACTAATCTTTCTACATCCTGTCTAAGTTTGATAGAACCTTCAGAAAGTGGGCATACAAGGGCTTTGTAATTTAAAAGATCTGCTGTTGTCCGGGGTACGTGAATTCTTTGTGGTAGGAATCTAGGATATATTCACAATGCCTATTGCATGAGAAGACTTGGAGCTGATGGGGTCTGAATACAGAGTCCTGGAAAGTAGGTGGAATTTTAAAGGACAGTAAAACTAGCCTTTCTGATTGTTCCCAGCCTCTTCCAAAACAATTTGTGGTTAGCAGCATTTGCTTAAGTCATCTGTATTTTCCACACTTATAGGTCAGGCTAGAGTGCTTTTTGTATTCTTACAGGAAAAAGGAAGTTAAAATGGGCAGTTGAGTGATTAAGAGACTTTGTTTTGGGGGGAAATCAGAGGAGTTTCAGGGATTAAATTTATTGAGGAGGATAATTTGAGGCAGAGATGCAGAGATCCAAAAGATCTTCTGGCGGGTCAGGGTTAGGGAATTAGGGTAAAGGGGACTATAGGAGGGAGGTGGAGGAGGGGAATGGGTGGGTATGGATTTTAACTTTTGTTCTAAGTCTGATTTCTGTTCTTTAATCTTGTTAAGAGAGTATTTTAGGCTAGCCATGGTGCTTTTTTGCATCTTTCTTTCGATTTGATCCTCCTACAGGCACCAATGGGACATTTATTCAGGGTGAGAGCTAAATCCATTTAAAAGGATTTCGAATCCTTTTAAATTAGAAAAGTTATCATACAGGATATGGTTGGAAGATAGATAGATAAAATAGAAAAGCTTTTCCAAACCGAAGGATATCTCCAAAGGTAAACTATTCTGAATGTGATTCAAAACCAATATTTTTTTTTCTAAGACAATTCTTTTATGTCAAAACAAAAATTTTTTATAAAAAAAAGAAATCCTATCAGCTTTTTTATGGCTTAATCATCATCACAACAGGCATCGCCAAAGAGGGTGCAGAAAATGTAGCCCTCATGATCTAAAGTCATTCCCAAAGATAATCAAAGAGGAAAACAAGCAAAGAACCTCATTGTCACAGGCAGTTAAGAATGGTGTTTGTGAAAACTCATGTCTTCAGTCTCCCACAATACTGAGATGTCTCCAATCACAACCCTGCTAATCTGTGACACTGGGCAGGAAATACTGATGGAACTTTCCCCATACTGACAAGGTGACCTGGAAAGAGACATGGGCCCCTTATGGACTGAGGCCCTTTATTTAGACTAATTCCCCTGGGGGCTGGCATGGTCAGACGGAAAGGGTTGCTTGTACACCTTGTACCTTGGGTTCCTACCCTGACAGCTAGTCACCTCTAGACAAAGGCCCAAGAACCTATGCCCACATCCCTTCCCCCCATCCCCCAGGCAGAAAACCAGAGAGAGAATACTCACTGGATCTAAGCCAGGTTTTTTTGCTTGTTTGTTTGTTTGAGACAGGGTCTTTCTCTGTTGCCTAGGCTGAAGTACAATGGCATCATCATAGCTCACTGCAGCCTCAAACTGCTCAGCTCAAGTCACATCCTCCTGCCTCTGCCTCCAGAGTAGCTGGGACTACAGGTGCACAGCACCACACCGGGGTAATTTTTTTTTTTTTTTTTTTTTGTAGAGATGGGGGTCTCACTCTTGCTCAGGCTGGTCTCAAACTTCTGGCCTCAAGAAATGCTCCCACCTTGGCCTCCCAAAGTGGTAGGATTACAGCTGTGAGCCACTGTGCCCCACCTAAGCCAGTATATTTTTTTTTTAATCATTGATCCACGGCAAAGTTTGTCCAAATGGATGCTGGTTTGGTGAGAACCTTAAACTCACTGGTCCATGTGGCCAGCTTGAACAATAAGCTTAAAAAGGACTTATTCCTGTATTCTACCCTGTGATTCTCCTCCTTACAGATAAGTGACACAAAACAGAGATGAAGGGAGAACAAATGACTATCCCTAGAAGGGAAAGGATCAATAACAAAAGTATTCAAACCAAAAATCACCAACACCCAAAGAACTATTTCTTATAAATAAGAAATAGTTAATCTAATTTTGCTAATCTAAATTTGGAAAGGAAAGGCTCTTACCAGTCCTCACTTGACTGGAGTCTGAGCAGAAATCCAGGTGTTGGTAATATTCTTACCTTGACAGCTTAGTCTGAAGTCCCAAGGTCTCGGCTGGAGCCTCCAGAGTGAGCAGGGTCCAAGCCCATCCCATTCTAATCACCAAAACTGTCAGGGGAGGAAAATCTTTTCCTCCACCTTCTTACGTCAGTGACTTGGGGCCTGTGAACTAAACTAACAAAAGATAGGTTAACAGGAGAAAAGACACACATTTTAAATTAATATTTACCTGCATGAGATTTCATAGGAAAGCACTAAACTCAAAGAAAGTTAAACTCAGAGATTTATATATCATTATGACAAAGGAAAAGGGATTTCGGCTTTAAAGCTCAATAAGAAATTGTAGGGAAGTGACCAGGAAATATATGGGGGAACTAATAGGAAATAGGGTTATTTTAGTTAGGTCTGTCTGTGCAAACTCATCTTGGTGTCAACTCTCCATCTCCACTGATGAGTCGCTCTCCTCTTCCTGGTATAGGAGAGGGAAATATCTTCACAAAGTGAAATTTATGTGCCGCTTTTAGGTAGACAAAAGGAGGACAGAGAACTCTTCCTGCATCTGTTGATTCCTAATTGCTTTCATCTCAAAATAATTCTTAAACCAGGCGTGGTGGTACACACCTGTGGGCCCAGCAACTCGGGAGGCTGAGGCAGGAGGATAGCTTGAGCCCAGGAGTTCAAGGCTGCAGTGAGCTATGATTATGTCACTGCACTCTAGCTTCGGGACAGAGTGAGACTTTGTCTCTAAAAATAATAATAATAATTCTTATACCAAAGTGGCATATTTGGGTGTGTCGTGTTCTGATCCCCTTCAACCTCAAATGGCACGAGATAGACAATTAGGTCACTACCCAAGTGCTTAGCCAGTTCTACTTTCATGGTATACTCACCATGATCTCACGAATGCTGTCAGTATCAACTGTGAGCCTCCTTAAAAATGTAGACTAATAAGTTCTCTTCCCAACCTATCTCTAGAGGTTCTGATCTACATTGTCAGCAACCATCCCAGGTGATTGCTATGCAAGTTAAATTTTGGTAATTCCATTAGTGTATCCTTAGGCATGTTCATATAATAAAACAAACATAATGTTCTTACAAATAACATTGACTAGATTTTCAGTAAGACCTGAGTATGGTGTGCCATGAAAGCAAACAGAATCCTTTTCCCTAATGTACGAGAGATTGCTAGGCATTCTGCTGTTTTGCTTTGGCTAACCCCGGAAGTTGAGGCTATAAACAGAACCAAGCAGAGTTCCTGGGATTGGCTGTTGAGTTCCGATCTTAATAATTATCACTCTGTAGGTAGTGATTTTTAAATTTTGAGGCATGTTAACATCCCTTGGAAAGAGTTAAAAAATCCTGATGCCCAAGCCACACTCTAGAACAAAAAATTCAGGATCTTTTGGGGTGGGACCTAACCATCCGTATTTTTAATTTTTTATTTTATATATTTACTATTTCTTTTTAAAGACTAGTCAAGTTCAGTCATGACAAGGGGGAAAGAGTAAAACAAGGAGTTCTATCTGTGACTGTGATCAATTAAGTGTGATAACTCGCTACCTTCGGACCGGCCACATCTGCATTTTTTAAGAGTTCCTTAGGGGATTCCAAAATGTGGCCAACTTTAAGAATCAGTGTGCTAGAGCTGTGATTCTCAACACTGGCTGCATGTTAGAATTACCTAGGAAAAGTTTACAAACTGCACCTACCTGGAGATCCACTTCTAGAGATTCTCATTTAATTATTCTCACTGAATTAATCTGGCATCTTAATTTTTTGAAAAGTTACCCAGGTTGTACGGTGTCTCAGCCAGGGTTGAGAGTAAAGGCACTACAGCCACAATTCAAAATGAGGGAAGATGGTGAGGTGGAAAACTTACTTTCAGATTTGAAACAGAAGAAATGGGAAAGACTTAAAAGACTAAGTGTTAATAATTCCATACTCGAGGCTTTAGCGAGGCAGCTATTCGAACTACTATCAACACCAAGTGTGTTTGAAATAACATGGGAAATGTTAGCAATTTTTCATTGGTGTTCTAGATATGTGTTTGACTAGGAAGACTGTATACATCCTCCTGCCCCTGCATGAATAGGGGATAAGAATTTACCAAGACCAAATGATGTACACCCTTGGTTTGCAAAGTGTGGTCTACACTAGCAGCACCAGCAACAGGAGGAATTTTATTAGAAATGCAGAATCTCAGGCCTCATCCCACACCTACTGAATCAGATTTGCATTTTAAAGATACTCATTTGGGCCAGGTGTGGTGGCTCATGCCTGTAATCCCAGTACTCTGGGAGGCTGAGGCAGGCGGGAGGATCACTTGAGCTCAGGAGTTTGAGACCAGCCTG
>RJWJ010027529.1:0-22136 GCA_004363605.1 Indri indri
AGCAGAATCTAAATTAATTATATTTTTATTAGATCCTTTTAAATTATTTATTTAATATTATACCTAACAAAGATTTATAGCATTGTATACAAATGATTTAAGAAAACATACTGTATCTAATGTCTGCTACAAAGGGAAATTTTCCAATATTTTATTCTATTTCAAATTTTTTTTTCTGTGGCATAAGACAAGTCAAGATATTTAAAATCCATGCTAGCACAGTGTCCTAAGCTTCACTGCACATCTACTTTGTTCCAAGTCTTCTCAGAACTCTAATAATAGGAAAATTAACAGAGTTAATATTTTCTGTGAGTTCAGCCTCACAGAACTCAGGGTCTGGTAAAAGGGTGATTATTCAAATAACTATAAGTTAAATAATAATATATAAAAAGAAGGCAAAGAATGATGTGGGAGCACAGATAATTAGTTTTCAACATGTGGTCTGTATTATATTTTGAAGAAAACATCCTTTTTATGTATCTTCAACAGTGACAACAGACTAGAAGTTAGAACATTTTTTCCCCCAGTGAAAAGCTTGTAAGTTAGAATAGTACAAATGTGTAACTTAGAGAAGCAACAGGAGATTCTTCATTCATTTATTCATTCATTCTTCCAAAAGTTTTTATTTACCATCTTATACAACTATCGATGACAATGTCAAAGAGGCAGGTGAGGCCTTATCACGAAGGTGTTTAAATGTCTTCAGAAGGATATTGGGAGACTGAATGGTTTTTACATGAAAGGAGTATGAAAATAATTTTCATACCCGTAATAGAGATGTGATTGATAATAGGAAAAAGAGACCAGATAGAAGACAATAACAATAGCTTCATGGACATATAGAATTAAGACATTGGAATTGAGGATGAAAGTGAGGGCATTATTTTGGAAAATATTTAGGATAGATGAATAATTAATAGGATAAGATAGACCGGTGCTCTTCAATAGGGTAGCCGCTGGCCACATGTGGCTATTGAATACATGAAATGTGGCTTGTGTGGTTGAGGAACTGAATTCTTATTTTAAATTAATTTTAGTTAATTTAACTTAAAAATATACACACTGAAACCGCAAATATTTTTCTGTTAAATATGACTTTATTATTTTGGTAGGACTGCATTTCACTTCACTTTGTCACATATGAGACTATTGTTGTAGTACATTTCTCAAGGGTATGTATCATTTCTACTATTATGGATAAACTGACCACTGATCAAGTCAGTTTCAGTGAGTGGATAAAGTTTGAATTTTTTTTCCTATTCATCCTTATAACATTTTAAGGTATTTATCTGAACAGTTCAGTAGGCAGAAAGTAGAAGTTACAGTGATACCTTTGAAAACTCTTTTTTGGCAATGAAATTTAAATACTTAGTATTTTACTATAATGCAATTTATATTCCTAGCTTATAAAAAACTATGAGCAAATTTTTCAACTTAAAAAACTACTGATGCAAAATCGACTAGTGATGGAGATAGTACCACTAGGGAAACATTTTAGAAAGCAGTGAGGAAGCTATGTTGTAATTTGCATCTTAAAAGGTGACCGTAATTTGCTGCCTCAGAGCAAAATTAAAAAGGTATGTGTTAAAAAAGAAAAAAAAGCAATACAATGTATGATATTTAAAGGTGTTTTTTAGCAAATACACAATGAATTTGATAAGTAGTTTCCTCATAACAGTCAAAAATAATTAAAGATAGTAACTTTTAATAAAAATTAATGTCCACATTTTAAAAGCAATTTTAACAAGATCTGAGTTTTTAACTTTGGCCAGGAATAAAATGGCTCTGATATTTTCACATACACACACACACATACACACACGCAAAGAACCCCAGTTTCAGATGCAGGGATGATAAAATAAATGACTATTTTAGTTATGGCAATTTTCTTAGAAAATTATCAGTAAAAGCCTAAAAATAAATTTACAAAAAATGAAGCTTTTTAATTAATAAACAATTGCATGTAGAACACAAGAATTTCTAATATCAAGTTTTGAATATTACAAAATTGGAAAAATTGAAAGTACTCTTCCTTCCTTTTAGATAAGATATGCAATATGAGAGCACTGCCCAAATTAATACTGAGGTGTGTTTTGTTCAAAGAGCTTCTATATTTATGAGGAAATGTCAACTTACAGCCTAAATAATTGAACTTGTGACATAGATAATTTTTTTTTTAATTTACATTTGTCCTACATTTCAGCTACCTGTGAATTAATTACTTTCTATCATGACAGATGATTTGTTCTAGCTATTGGAGATCAAATATCAGGATTTATTAAAATGCAAAAACAAAAGACGGCGCATCATTCCACAGTGTTGTGGATTTAATTTAAAAAAAAAAAATCATTCAGTGTATACATGCACAAGACATGAATCATCACCAGTTTGTGAAACTTTGGAAAAGGAAGACAACAAATTCAAACATCTATTCGGTTTGGGCTTTTATTTATTTATTTACTTTTCTTTTAAAGGGGGTAATTGTGTCTTGCTATGATGCCCAGGCTGGTTTAGAACTCCTGGGCTTAAGGATTATTCCCACCTAAGCCTCCCATTTAGCTGGGTTTACAGGCATGCACCACCACACTCAGCTAGATCTGTGTTTTTTTGGCAATGTTTGTTGACTGAGTCGTGGAAGAATTTTACAAATATTTGCTATCATGTTACTTCTAATTAAAGATTCTCTTGAAACAAAAGAAGTGCTTGCCAAACATGCAATAATCAAAAATCAAAATCAGAAGTTCGATTTATGTTTCCTCCCTGATATCATAGCAAATACACATGAGCTAAATTTTAAACTTAAATTAAAAGAAAAACTGGGCCAGGCACTGTAATCCAGTACTTTGGGAGGCCAAGGCAGGAGGACTGCTTGAGGGCAAGAGTTTGAGATCAGCCTGAGCAACATAGCAAGACCCCATCTCTACCCAAAATAAAATACATTAGCTGGGTGTGGTGGTAGATGCCTGTAGTCCTAACTACTCTGGAGGCTGAGGCAGTAGGATTCCTTGAGCCCAGGAGTTTGAAGTGACAGTGAGCTAGCTACGATTGTGCCACTGCACTCTAGTCTGGGCAACAGCACAAGACTCTGTCTCTGGGGAAAAAAAAAAAAAAGAGAAAAGTAAAAGGAAAAGCCAATTTGCTAACTTTCTAGACAGATACAAAAATTTATGCTAAAAAAAATTTTTAATACAAAGGAATAGTAATAATTTTTAACATGATATACAGCCTTAATATTTTACTATAGTTAGCAGTAATAAGTAAATTGGCTACAAAAACTATAATAAGAATGTGAAGAATATTTTGTTGACATAGATAAATTTCGTTACTTTCAGTGAACACAATGACACTTTCAATTTAATGTTCATATAAGTGAGATGACAGGAAAGTTACAGAATTAACTTATCCTGAACATAATTTGTTGTGAAAACGATATACTTTTGATTTTAAGTCAAATCAGTTCTTTCAAAGTTGATAAATAAGTTTTGTCAATGTGAATGAGAATACAAACAAAAAGTATTTTTCATAACCTATTCTTTCTGAAGTCTTTAAAATAACTTCCTATGTGAACATAGTGTTTCAACTTAAAATTTTATGATATCAAAATATACAGAATTTTTTACAAAATTTAATATGTGAATTTATACATGCCAAAGGTACGAAATACACACCGGATTTCAAATATTTCTAGAGATAGAAAGAAAGTAAAATATTTCATCAATATATTTTATATTATTGTATGTAAAAATGATAATTTTGATACATTGAGTAAAATAAAATATATCATTAAAATAATTTATCTCATCTCTTAGCAAAATTTCTACTGTTTTAAATGGCAGCTAGAAAATTCCACAGGTAGCTCTCCTTATATTTCTATTGGACTGCACTGAGTGCTGAGAGAGAAAAGGAGAAAGAAAGAGAAAGAATCTCCACTCTCTAAATATGACAAGTGGTAGCATAATGAAAATATTTAGTCTAGGAAACAGAGCTTATTCTGGATCTAGATAGGTAGAAATCAAGTTCCCTTTGTGCTTAATGAGTTTCAAATATCTTAAAGCAGTTTATTGAAAAGCGAAATATATATGTATGGAGTTCAAAAGAAATATCTTAAGCAAAGACTAAAGTTTTGTCCTCTCCAGGGAATAGGATGATATAGCTGAGAAAAGAGAAGAAAGGCAAAATAAAAATCAGAATAATCTACAGTGTTTAAAGGGCAAGCGTGTAAAAGGAAGGTTATCATTAACACTAAAAAGGATTAAACATCAATGAAAAAAGAAAACAGAAATCAGGTTACTATTTGACAGGAAAACCCTTCCAAGACAGAGTGTTTAATTTGTACTTTAAATCAGATCTTCAGATGCTGTGCAAATAAATAAATGGATTTTCAGCATTTTCTACACTTGATAAAAATTTTGTTGATGTTGATTTTCCTAACAAAATTTTGACCTCAGCAGGGAGGACATACCAGAAATCTAACACATTTCTATTTTAAAACAATGCATAGTTTTGGAAGATATAATGATCCTAAATCATTCAAAACCAATTACATAATATCATTTTCACTTTGGCCTAGGGTTGTCATATATAGCAGCTGCTTCTTATGAACAAATTTTTCCCACAATTTTAATACATTACGTGACAATAGTGAGAATATTAAGAATAATAGTAAATTACTCTTTAAACTGACAGTAATGTAATACAGTTTTCAATATTAAGGCAAAGTATAAATGGCCTGTTAATATTTATATTAACTGCTATATGTTATAGACTTAGACTCCCTGTGTTCCCCAGAAGAGACATATATCCTGGAATAGCAGGTATATGTTTCTATCACATTTCATAGGATACAAAAAAACAAATACATAAATCAATACATAGGATTTGTTCAAATACTTTTCTTTTTACTATGTCCTAAGTAGTTTTTTTTTACACTAGAACATTGTTTGTTACATTAATGAAATCATCAGAACTTTTCATGATTTAAATAAATCTTATTATAATCAATTTACAGTAGATAAAGAAAAGTGATGATCCAATTTCGAAAATAGGAAAAAAAATCCAGTGCAGACTTGACTCCATTTTGTTGTCGGTGATGGTTGCTTTATAAGACTACGGAATTTTGCTATCTTTATATCATTTTTTACAGCGGTTTATCATGCTTGCCAATAACATTACAATGTAACAGCAGTTTTCACTATGTAGTCTTATGCAATCTATTAAATTTTTAAAGTCAAAAACTTGGCATTGGAAATTATTGCATCTCTAAAACAAAATGTCAGATTCATTCATGCTGTGGAAAACTATTACAATTCCATTTCTATAAACGATGTCAGGCTTGCAAATAATCACTCACCTGTTACATCCACCAAAGCAATGAAGTCTGGTTTTAGAATCTTAACATTCCCTGTGCTTTTAAAGCAACAGGAGTAGAATATATTTGCTAAAGTATACCATTTCCATTACCTTCTGCTTCCTTCCCACTTAACCAAAAGTAAGTGAAAACACAGCAAGTGAAGGGCAAACCCCCCACCTGAATGAATACCTAAGCATTTTCAACTATGTGATTAGCCTATTGTAAACTGTTCACCTGGTCGTGTTCCTATTATTTTTACTAAAGAATATTTTTATGGCAAAATGAGTCAATATGAAAAATATGGGTTTTTGTTCATTTCCTTTTTAGTACTCTTTAAATCAAGAGTAAAGAGTAAAGCCATCATATACTGGCATGAAGTATGAAAAAGGCAAAATTGATCCTTACTGTATGCATGCTGTCGGAAAGTTGATAAGGCTTGCTTTTTTTTAACAGCTGGCTCTTTCTAAATATACGCTTCAACATGCTAATATAATAACATATTATAGAATTAGTATCAGCTTTGATGATACCATATGTTATTGTCTGCCTAGAAACAAAAAATAAATAGAAATGTTAGTGAAGAGACTTCAGGCAGATATCAAAGTAAGTAACAGGTGATGGTGGCTCTCAGAGCAAAGCGTGTCGTAATACTACCATTCCTCCCCCAAAAGAAGATTAAACAAGAAATGTAAAAACATATTTAAATTTTTAAAATTGAAAAAAACAATTCATGAAGTAAATATTGGAACAACAAAAAAGAAACAATTTTATAAGTCGATAATGTAGAGAGGCAAAGTTTCAAAATGAATGGGATTTTAAATATCTGCTTCAACTCCCGCAATTTAAATATAATAAAATAGAGACACAGAACTAAATAAAGGCAATGAGGAAAGCATGGTTGTAAAAATAGTATTTTTTTTTTTTGTGATCTGAAAGACAATATTATTAGAAATAGCAGGAAGTTAGATAGGGGATGTTTTAGAAGCAAACCTCAAAGATATGTTGAACACTTGTTATTATTTTTATACCTGAAAGGAAAATGTAAGTTCATGAAGGCAGGAGTTAGTGAATGAATTGAGTGACACACCTTGAGGAAATGGAAAGACCTAAGAGAAATAGATGTTGCACAATTGTACACTATAGGTGGTCTCATTTTCTTTTTATTTTTGAAAGTATGAACCCTGAAGCAATACATCCATAAACTTTCAGAAATACAAGCAAGGCATCAAGAGAAATTTCGTATTCCAAAACAGATTCAGAAGAAGACTAGGTAAAGAAAATTGGAACATTAACACAGGCAGGTTTAATGGCACAAAATGATATCAAATGTTAAATTGGAGAGCATCATGGCAGAACTAGAACCCAAAATATTATAACAAAGGACTAGATGAGGAGGAAAAGAAAGACAAACTTTAAGGCATTAATGAGTTATTAATAACTAATAAAAATAAAATCCCATACAAAATAATATTTTAAATGTCAGAAAATGGTAGGTCAGTTAATACTTTATTGTATTCCCTCTCATTTAAAATAACCAACATTTATTAAGGTTCTGCCTTTTGAAAGCACTGGGCAAGATTCCATGGAAATACAGAATTGCTAAGAACACAGACACTGACCTCCCATATTTCTCTGTTACATGAGGGAGATAGAATATTCAAAAATATCTTGCATGCAAGGCAGATTATGGTAAGAACTATAATTCAGACACAAATAAAATTTAAGGTAGATGTGAGGAAGGGAGAGTTTAATTACAACTACAGAGCATTTAGGGAAATGTGTCTGGGAAGGAGAGATGGTATTTCGACAAGATGAATGTGAAGAAAGTATATTTTAAACTAAGAGTAGTTTCGTGCAAATGCATAGATATTTAAGAATGCACAATGTCCACTACTGAGACTGAACTCTGTGGCTTTTCAATAATGGCAATAAAATACATAGTCGGAGCGCATTAGTAACAGTTCAATCATGAAATATATTGAAGATCAGAAAGAGGTGTTTAAAACAAAAAAGAATTTAAAATCCATTCCAAAAATAGAATAATAGAGAAAGTAAAATAAACATTTATGCAAACAAAAAAACACAAAACTAATGACAAACATATGGTAGGTGAAGAATAGCTAAATTCCATCAGTTGTACCGTTAAGTGCAAATTGATTGAATTTTATTCTATTCGGAATCCTTGGTTCCTCCATATGCTTCCCATACTTCTGAGCCACTAAGTATCTAAGATTTTACATAGGAAACAGTTTCCTCTAGAGACTATGGTCAGCTCCAAAAGGCTACTGTCAGATTTAGACTTGTTTCAAGAACAATAACAGGAATTGAAACAGAAGGCAGAAATGCATCAATGATCAAAGAAGAATGATAATAATTTTAATTGGAACTTTGTGGTTAATATATCTGAAACTTTCCAACAGGGGACATGCTTACATGGAGAATTTTGGCAGGGGCAACCAATTCCAGAAATACAGACAATCACAGTGGCACCATAGATTCGGTATCTGTTAGTGATTTGGGCCAACTTAATAAATAGCGGGATGGTTGGGTGGGAGGCAAAAAAGAATTTCCTTGTATTAAAAAAGTAAACAATGATCTAAAATGTGTTATATATGTAAAATCACAAAAAATAGAATATTGTCATGTAGTCAATTTTAAATGTATTTCATATTAAAAGCCAATTTGAAAATTTTTAATTATTTCATTTGATTTATATATTTATTTTTATTTCAAAATATTATGGGGATACAAATGTTTTGGTTATATATATCGATTTTGTTATGCTTGAGTCAGGGTTATAAGTGTGCCCATCACCCAGATAGTGTTCATTGTGCCCGTTAAGTACATTGTACCCATTAGGTACCAATCCCCTTCTCCCCCACCTTCCTGCCTGATTTTCACTGAGTTTTGCTTCCCTCTGTGCACATGTGTGTTCATCAGTTACTTCCAATTTAATAGTGGGTACATGAGTGTTTGTTTTTCCATTCTTTAGATACTTCACTTAGGATAATGGTCACCAGTTTCATCCAGATCATTGCAAATGGCATTAATTCATCATTCTTCATGGCTGAGTAGTATTCCATAGTATACATATACCACATTTTGTTAATCCACTAATGAATTGATAGGCACTTGGGTTAATTCTACATCTTTTCAATTGTGAATTGTACTGCAATGAACATTCAAGTGCAGGTGTCTTCTTGATAAAATGACTTTTTTCCTTCAGGTAAATACCCAGTAGTGGGAATGCTGGATCAAATGGTAGGCCTGCTTTTAGTTCTTCGGGGAATCTCCATACTGTTTTCCGTAGAGGTTGTGCTAATTTGCAGTTTCACCAACAATGTATAAGCATTCCTTGAGAAGTCTGCAGTTAGCCTGATGGGTTTTCCTTTGTACATTACTTGATGTTTTCACTTCACGAGTCACTGGAGTTCATCCTCCATGTTAACTTTGGCCAGTCTGACGACTATGTGTCTTAGTGATTGTCTCTTTATGATGAATCTCCCAGATGTTCCTGGAGCTTCTTGTACCTGTGTGTCTACATTTTCACCAAGACCAGAGAAGTTTTCCTCAATTATTCTCTCAAATTGGCTTTCCATCCCTAGTGCATTTTCTTCTTCACCCTCAGGGATGCCTATGATTCTTATGTTTGGCCAGGAGAGATGCTTGAGCTGGGGCTCTCAGAAGCTGCTGCTTCTCTTCTGTTGGGACTTTCACAGATAGTGGGGCTCAAACCTTTCCTCTTAAAGACCTGCAGGGGGCTAAGAGATGCTAGGACTGTGAGCTCCTTGTTCACCAGCTCTCCCTGGTGCTGCTTGCTTGGCTGCTCCATAAGACCAGAGCACACCCTGAAGCAGAGGGACATTAAACCTGCTTGAGCACACCATTGGCAACTTGGGATGAGCACTCTTCTCCCCGGAAAGGTCAGAGATTGATCTTCAGGGACCTGGGAACAGACCCACAGGCCAGATCCTATACCCCCAAGACTCAATCGTGTTGCTTGGGGGCACAGAGGGGAGACTTGTCAACTAATTTCAGGAGGCCAGGGAGCCCACATGGTCCAAACTGAAAAGAATGCTCAGTGTGGGTCCCAGCCGCAGCCCACTCGTGGAGCACACCTCACCCCACAGGAAAGCTGTGCTCTCAGCCCAGGTTGGGATCCCGGACAGGGACTCTCCCAGCCTACAGTGCCATTGCTGGGGAGCTCAGCTAGTTTGAATTCCTGCCTGCCATCAAACCCTGGAGGGAGACCACTGAGCAGGGGAGGGGGGAAATTTTTATTTATTTTTGTATCAATACATTATATTTGTACATACATATGGGGTACATGTAATATTTTGATATGTGCATTTTTTAACAGTTTACTATGTGGAGTGATTAGATATATTTCCAGGAATATCATCTGTTGACTTGTTGAGGGACTACTCTGCATAAAAACCTCTACTAGGTAGATTTAGAGAGGACTAGACAAAAAGATGATGCGTATCAGTGTCCTTGGGTTGAGAGTGTCACTTTCCCTTGTGCTCTTAATTCCTTATGTGAGAATACCAGTACACTGATCAAATCATGAATTTATTAAAAAACTCACCTGCTCTTGCTCAGACAGGTTCATCATCCTGTTCCCCAACTTCTATAATGCTTTTATTTCCCTTCGTAATAGCATTTATTAAATTATATTAAAATTATTTGTGTGCTAACTTCTCTTTCCCATTAGAATGAATTGTGATCCTTTTGATGGCATGGGGAGATCATTATTCAACTCTTTATTATTCTTTCAATCCTACCATTCTAATGGTAGATTTGAAAAATAGGAGCTCATTAATTGCTTATAGAAGTAAAAATGTCACAAAAATCCCAGTGACACTTAAAATTTGCATTTTTGTATTTCAGATAACATCATAAGAATATACTTTAAAAGCTAATAAAAATAGTGATTGAGAAGTATGGTAGAAATTGGAGATTGTAAATAATATTACAAAACACAAAGCAGAAATATTATACTGACATAAGGAAGAGTTTGCAACAAATAAGACTATTAAAATTTATTTCAGCTTTACAAAAATGTTTTAAAAAAACTGTTTATATACCGTGTGACATAGATATGCTTAGTAAATGAAAAAGCCTCACTAGAGGTCATATATTATAATATCAAACATAATACAATGTTTTAAAATTACAAATAACCAAAAGTATGTATTTACAAAATCAAATAAATTCTCATATGTACTATCTAAATGAGGACAGAGATTATTCATAATCAAAAATTAAAATGGTTAAAATAACCTTTCAACATAATGGAATGAATAACAATTTTTTCAAATGAGTACTTAGAAAAAATGTTATATATGCCAAAGTAAGACGGAAAGAAAAATACAAACACAATGAAATGTCTTTCCCTGAAAATTCTTAAGGCAGAAAAGTAAACAAAATGGAAGCAGTAAATCTAAATAGAAATGAGAAAAAATGTTTAGTATTGTTTACAATTTTTTTCCCTGGAAAAAATACGAAAGTTTTTAGACTATGGATTCAATTCAAGATAAACGAAAATGGTATAAAATATAAAATAAAAAATGTAAGCTGTAACATGATTATGACATGTCAATATTAACAAATCATTTGAAATAATATTATTCACAGAAATGAATACAAACATTATAAAATGTCCAAACTGATACAAAATATGATTAGGAAAAAAACAGAGAATCTATATAAGAAAATAATTTAAAGAACAACGTTTTTTATTCTCCAAATTTCTAAGATAAAAAAAGAAAAAAATAATGAATCCAGAGTTAAAAGAATCAAATATTGACAAATAGAATGCAATCACACATGAAAGGAATCGCTGACTAGGGTTAAGCAGGGTTTATCCCAAGATTGCAAGGCTAACAACTACCCAGATGAAGTGATTAACATACTGCATTATTTTAACAGAGAAAAATACTGAAAAATATATAGTTAGTACATAAAGTCAATAAAATAATTGATGAAACTTAATATTTATTTTTAAATTAAAACTCTAAGAAGCTATAATGATCCTTATTTAACTTTTTGCATTGGAAAGAGTATTTATTTAAGCAAGCTCAATATACAGCTATTGTTGATTTACAAAACCAATTGTTTAGTTTAAGATGTGATTACTTATTTTATTGAGGACTCTGCTAATTTGCAGAAAAAAAGTATCCACTTCAAGGCTTATCCTCGATAGCACATTATTCAGATGCATATAAAAGATAATTGTCTTCTGACCTGAAATATTTCATTAAATTCTTGAAAAGTGCATTTCATTTAATTATTTTATACATAAGAGAATAAATTGAAGTAAGCATGCTTATTTTCAAACAGATAACAAAGTGGTTATTGTTGTTGCAATAGTCATTGTTAATGGCAATGCACGGTTTGTACAGTGCTTTCTTACACTGATCCACTTGGTCTAACATTCTGTGAAGTTCACAGAAAATATGAGATGAGGAAACTAAGCCTAAAAGAAACAGTGCACTTAAGGCCACCTGGCCAGTGAGGATATAGCTACTATTATAATAGAACCCATGTTCTACCTACCAGATTAGAGACTCAAAATAATCATGATAAATATTTCTTAATTATTTAATCTCTGACGTAATCTCTGACGTAAATTTACTTGAAAGTATGTGAGGAAGGGGCCTAAGGATGAACAATGTTTTCTGCTAGCAAGGGTAATTGATTAGAGCTGAGCAATTCCTTGTGTTCTTAATCATGATAATAATTGAGGCAGTAATATTTTGAGCTAAGGGTTTTTAGCTCAAGTAATAGCAACTGGCTTATATATTCAAAAGTGAAGGCAGCAAAGATGATTCACACTTCTACATACTGGATAGATGTGCAACATTTTTATAAATTATCTTGTTTCCTAAAATATATTGGACATCCAAACAGATATTAGTAGCCACTGATGATGGAGTTAGAAATATTAAAAGTATATAGCAACTGAAAGATTTGGACAATATATATTGATTTTTTTTAAAGTATAAGTTTGACCTAATTAATGGATTCAATTAACTATAATCCAATTCAAGTTCCAAATCTGTATTGAGTACCTACTCTGTTTATAAGGTACTGAGTTAGGGATGGAGGTCACATGCTACGTGTTTTAAGATTTTTGAGATATTCCTTTTTACTCACTGAGTCATGAATTAAGGAAATATGTTTATTTCTTTTACATTTGTAAGAAACAAATTCACAAAGTTTTCCATGAAGTCTGGGTATTTGAAATAAGGAATATAAGTGAATATGCAATGAGGCCTTGTATGCACATTATTTATGGCTCTCTTTCTTTCTATTTTAATTTGTAAAGAGAAAAAAATACAATATCAAGCAGCATTAAACACAACATCTAAATATAATATCACAACACCTAAGTTTTTTCCACAATACACATTTTTTTTTCCATTTTAGAAGCAAACTATAACCTAATAAATGATGCTACAAAGCATGTCCAAACTCTAAGGTGAGGCCTGTCTCTCTGGCAACATAATAAGTCTGACCTTTCTGAATTGCAACCCCTGACTTCTCTTGTTTTTATTGCCTTCCCTTCATCTTGCCACATGTAAAATAAATTGTTCCATGTTCAGAAATACTCATTCCTAGAACACAAGCAACTTTATACATGTTGTGAAAGATTTCAGAATTCACCTCAAACTGAAGATTTGTTTTCCTCTCAAAGTCTATGAAATTCTGTTTAGTGGGATAAAAGGAGCAAAAGTTTTGATTTGGGCACACTTGTTTTGAAACCAGATGGATATGTTAATTTGCTTCATTATAGTAACCTTCTTAATATCTGTATGTATCCCATAACATCATATTGTATATCTTAAATATATACAATAATTCAAAAAACTGATATTCTGACTTGTTGGCCAGTTTCCTCTTTCCAAGTTGTTTTCTCCATTTAAAAAGAAGATAAGTATATTTATCACTCGAGGTTGAGGTGCTTAAATGAAAGGCACTCACAATCCATGATACTTTGATTGACATGATGCATGCGACAATGAATATTATTTTCCTGCCAGAAAGATGAGAAAAGAAATGAAGAAGCAGAAGAATTAGAAATGCCTAATATCTTACTAAGAGAAATGTTTTCACAAGTTCTCTGAGAAAAAATGAACTATTATAAAAATTGATGTATTAATAAAATATAGAAGAAAGATTTTATTTAATTATAAATATTTATGCTTAAATATGCAATCAAGAATGCATATATTTTTATTTTATATTGTATTTTATTCAGTATTGATAAAATTTTGTTGACCACATTTCTTGGAGCTGAGAAAATGATGCCTCAAAAGTTTGGCACTTTGGCGTGCTGAACACTTTAAACTAAAATAAGAAGGCTACAGAAATAAGCTTCAGAAACAAAGTCTTTCTCTGACCTTCTCCTATGTCTAATCTCTCTGATCCTCTTTCCCCATGCCAAGATAGGGCTCTCTCTGAAATTTTCTTATTTGACTAAGAAAACTTCTTTCCAAAAGAAAGACAATTTTCTTAAGATCCTTTCCCTAGGAATCTCATCAAATAACCAAGAAAGATTAACCACTGGAGAAGAGAAGAGACGAAAAATCACACCCAGGCAGAACTTTATCTATTCTTCTGAAGGCAGCTTTGAGAGATAACTGCTACACTTTATCTGCATAATAAGACAACCATTTGTCACAGTAAAGTTCTGCTTCTCACCTTCCCACCACCTCCCCAAGAGTTCAGAGGAAATTTTTCCCAAGCCATTTTTCTCTACAGTCATTCATTGCTCTTGAAAATCATTGACTCTCTTAAATTAGCTGCAGTCCGCCATTTCACTATCTTCTATGATGAGGGTGTTTAAACCTCAACCATCTGGCCCTTCTTTGTGTCTCATATTGTGGCTCTCCTGTATCCATATGCACATTAATAAATTATACCCCTTTTTCTCCTATTAATCTGTCTATTGTCAGTTGTTTTTAGTGAACCAGATGAGGGGAAGCTTTCCCTTCACTCTGAAATCTTAAATTTGGATTTTAAAAAGGACTTGAAGTATGTGTAACACATTTACTTCTTTTATCCAAACACTTTTCTCAGATTTGCTGAGCAAGCAAAGATGCCTTGATTCAAAACTGGACCCCATTTATTTGTATAATATTGTAACTTAACTCAAAGCCAGCCAATCAGGTATCCGTCTATAACCTTGAAATAAAACAACTAGAGACTGGGTGTCACCTTAAAGGTTTGGGACCATGCAGAGTTTGATGCAAAAATATTAAATAGTGCTACGGAAGCAACACAGTATCACTCTCCAGTTAAGGTGGTGAGGGGGTAGAAATAAGCCTTCGTCCTACCTAGGAAGCTGGCCTATAGAGATGAAAGAAGTAACCATGCAAAAAAAAAAAAAAAAATGGACAGGTGACATTGTGGCCCAGAGAGTATGAGGGGGAGATGAAGAGGGAAAATGCTTTTTATCACTTTTTATGGTTTTTTTCTTTAAATTAAGTTATTAACCTTTTTAAAAATTTGACAGGTAACATAGTATGTATTTATCATGTACAACATGATGTTTTAAAGTATAGGTTGAGTATACCTTATTCAAAATGCTTGGGACCAGAAGGGTTTTGGATTTCAGATTTTTTTAGATTTTTAGAATATTTGCATATACATAATGAGATATCTTGGTGGTGTGACCCAAGTCTAAACACAAAATTTATGTATGTTTCATGTACATCTTATACATATAGCCCGAATATAACTGTATACAATATTTTTAATAATTTTTTGCATGAAACAAAGTTTCCATTGCATTTTGACTGGGACACACCCCATGAGGCCAAATGTAAAATTTTCTACCTGTCACATCATGTCAGCCCTCAAAAAGCTTTTAAACATTTTGAATTTCAAATTTTCAGATTAGGGATGTTCAACCTGTATATATACATTGTGGAATGATTAATCAAATTAACAATTGCACTGCCTCACATAGTTATCATATTTTGCTAGTTAAATATATAATAGGTGGCTACTCTGAGATTTCTTGTGTGCTAACAATAAACAGGCTAGCTTGAGAACCTTTCCACTGCATTTTAGGAAAGCAATCCATGTTAGGACACTAAAAATCCATGTTAGGATACTTGAAAATAAAATACAGTTGTAACTTAGGAAAAATAAAGAGAATTGAAAAACAGTACAAAGATATATTGATTTTGATTGTTTCTTTGTATAATATAGCTTTGTGAAATGTCAAGAGGCCACTTTCTTTTCTGTTATGTCAAAAATTAAAACATAAAAATAAACTTCTTAAACATTGACTCTGGGATGCTGATGGATTCAAATTGGCATGCATTGCAAATCATCTGACACGCATTAGTGTAAGATTTAAATAAGTGAAGCTAATTCTATGTATTGTGCAGAATGTTGAAAATTCACCCAGGAATATATGGAAATTCTATCCTTAAGTTGTACCAAGGTAAGTAAAACAATACATGCTACTCAAAACCATTTTATCTCAAGCCTCTAAATTTATTTTATTCGCTAATCAAGACAGAGATGATAACAATTTACATAGAGATGGAAATGCATGGTTTTCATCTGACATTAATTTTCAAGATCTTGAGGTTTAGCAATAGGAAAAACCTTTAATATTTTTTGTTTTAATAAACATCAAATCTGGTTTCTTATACATTGAATCATTATTAGATCACCAAGAAACGAGACTTATAGAATGTGAAAAGGAATAGGGAGATAGTTTGGTATTTGTGAAGCAGGGTATTGATACAAACATCAGAATAACATGAATGATCAAAGTAATATACTTGGGAGAAATGGAAGAAATATAAAATTTGATGAAATTTGTTGAGTGTTCTAGTCTTATATAGATAGATCATTCAACTAAACTCCTATATAGCAAAATTGGTATTGATGCAATGCCGGTATATCTCCCTATAATGACTCATGTATTTTTTTATTGCTCTTAGCATCATAGATTAAAATCAAATCAAAATATAATATGCTTATTAAAAAACTGTTTCACCAACACACATATCTTCAATAGAGACAAACAATGAGAAATGGAAAACTATGACTGAATCCTTTATTATGTTCCTTTCTCTTTGTAGGTGTTGACCTTGATAAGCAAGCTTCATTTCATGTGAATCATGAAATGAAGGGGCAGAAATGTGAATTTAAATTGAAAGTATTAGGAAGCCAGGGAGGAGTTCTGGGGCGGGAACTAACATAGGGAAAAAATAGGTAAAGAGCACAATTTGCTGATCATAAACAATTACATAATTGTTCAAACACTATTATAGAAATACATGTGGGATCTTCATTAATACTGGATAAACTAGTTAATATTAGTTGGCTGAACAGATGGGAGTCAATAAACATTTTAATTGGAAATTATAAGGGAAAATCACATTAGATTAGATAAAAAAAATGATGCCTTTCTTTGGAAAGTTTCAAACAATGTCTGTAGGATGTTATATTTACTTGTCATAAGATAAAGATATAATATATATGATATATAAACAAAGATGGTATTAACTACACTGATATTTACATGAAAAGAGAATCGATTGAAGGACGAAACAATTTCATAAAAACCGGATAGTTTTGATACTATGTTCTCAGAAAGCCTGCTTCAGATAGACAATGTCTTCCTTCAGGATAGAGACTAGACCTTTATCGCTGTGTTCTCAAAGTCCAGGCAAGGGCCTGACACATATTGTTCCTCAGTAAATGATTGATGGCTGAAGGAATGTGTCAACATGCTCTAGAACTGATAAATAAGCCACTGGTTGTTTTTGTGGAAATAAAATCAACTGACCACTGTATCCTTCACAACTTAAATTATTGTCAGTGCCCCAATATTCAATTCAAAATGATATTGCTTTAATAAAAAGCATAATAAACCAAACTTTAACCAAAAGAAAAGAACAGAAATAAGTAAGTTAATATTTACATGAAATAGAACATGATATAACCTAACATACCTAATATCTTCCAATTTCTTTTCAGGTCTTTAAGAATTTGCTATTGAAAGAATTATATAATTAGAATGTGAAGTCTTTCTAAAATAAGAAATGTTCAACAATGTGAAGATAAGTAAAAATAAGTGCTGATCTTCATATTATTGAAAAATGGCTGATATCTAAGAACTCACATATTAGTAATATTTAAAAATTAAGTCCAAATATTATTTTTGTTATTAATTCATTAATATATTAATGAACACTGTCAAGCTAATACAGATATTAAAGATTTTTCAGCACTCTGCTAAAAAATTGATCTTACAAGTTTCTGTTTGACCTCTTTTAAAAAGATTTAACAGATAACAGTACTCAAGTACTAGTAGAATTTATAGATGAAAGTTTTTAAAAAGCCACAAAAAGATCATTGAACATGAATTCAGTACAGGCAATCATGGACCTGTCAGCACTTCTATTGCAAACTGCATTTAAGAAGGTTTATCATCCATAATCTTAGAAACTAGAAAGCTGAAAGTTGGAACACAAACTAGCAACCTGGATGCAAATTTATTTACACAAAACATTTGAATCAGTTCAGCTGTTTTTATTTAGACATCAGCCAAAAAACCTTAACTCCAGGTTTCTCCATATAGGTGCACACTGAGTAAATATTTTGTGTAGACTACATAGTTAGGTCACTTAGAGTATGGAGTCAATAAATCCAAGGTAGCATGTGTTTCATCTCCAGGAGATTCAGTTGTATTTATTTTGCCAGTTTTTCTAACTTTGATCCCTTATCTTGCCAATGCAGCTTTTAGCAACACAGAGCTCAGTATTAGAAAATGCATGTAGCATAGCACATATTCATTACCAACATTTGGGAAAGATTCAAATTATACTTCTGATAATGATTCAGAAAAGTCATCTCTATGCATGAAAATATAGTTTAAAAAGTGAAAACAAAATGACTTCTAAAAATTATAAATTAGCTCAAGTTAAAGTTTCTTTTAACAGTAGCTTATTTTGTTTTAAGAAACTAGCAGCAGAGTCAATACATAGTCACTTCTCTACATTAAAATACTCATGATAAAACATAACTTAAAATTATATTTTTAATTATAGGCTCAGTTGATAAACTTCATTATGTGCATACCCAGTATGTAATATTTTAAGAGAAAATGAAATTAAGAACATTTTTTTCATATTTCTTTAAAATCAGACAACCTCTATAGTGTAAACAAGCAAAAAAATAAGACATATACCCATAGAAAATTTAAATACATATTTGAGAAATTAGAATAATATCAAACAACAAAATACAGCTTATAGTTTTATTAAGCAGCTATAAATGAGGAAACAGGTGGCTAATAGGGATGTGAACCAGCTCGAGAAAAGCCATTTTGATTATCAATATACTTCCCTTGCCTCTCACTAAGATCATGAAAATCAAACATCAAGCAATTTGTGGTTGAAAATTTCAATAAACTACGGTGAATTATTACAACAAAAAGGTCAATTTTAAATTGAAGAACTTGGCTGATAATTAGTCAATTTTCAACATTAAATAAAATTTTGGAATGCATAATTGTAGGAAACAGACTTACAGACAAATTGTAGATGTACCTTTATCCATGACTTTTGCCAATCTTGGAAAGATCTACATCTAGCTGTCGTAAGATCAAACATCAAAGCTGTTTAAAATAAGAGTGCCTCATAAAAAAGTGTTAAAGGCAATAAGTACATTCTGTGAGTGATGCATGTGAGAATATTATTAGGATATTTTAGCTTGAAAAAGGTAGATTAAAATGACATTTCTAAAAATACATCCACAAACAAAGCTTTAATAATGCAGGCAGAAAGGCTAGCTTATATTGGGAGAGCCTAAATATAAAGTTCAGAAATGCAAAAGTAATAGTTACATATGAAAATACATTTTATCACCTTCACAAGAAAATGTAATGCTAAATTTGAGCATGTAAGTATAATTTAATACATGCATTTTATTATGTAGATGATGATGAATATTCAAATGTCCTCATTTAATTTTTAAGTTAATCTTTAGAATCCATGTTAAGTTTCCTATTTACCTATATTATTACACTCATGCTTCTGTGCCTTCTTACAAAATTACTTCAGAAAGTACTCTTTTAAGTCTGGGCAGGATAAGTGGTCTCTCCTTTCAAGAAGCTTTACTCCCATAACACAATTAAGTCTAAATAAAGAGGTTCGAGAAAACTGGATAGCCACGTGTAGAAGAATGAATCATGATCCACACCTTTCGCCTCTCACAAAAATCAGCTCATGCTGGGTAACAGATTTAAATCTAAGGAGTGAAACTATTAGAATTCTAGAGGAAAACATTGCAAATACTCTTCTAGACATTGGCCTAGGCAAAGAATTTATGAAGAAGACCCCAAAGGCAATCACAGAAACAACAAAAATAAATAAATGGGATCTGATCAAATTAAAAAGCTTCTGCACAAAGAAACTGTCACAAGAGCAAACAGACAACCTACAGAATGGGAGAAAATTTTTGCCTGCTACAAATCCAATAAAGGGCTGATAACTAGAATCTACTTAGAACTCAGGAAACTCAACAAGAAAAAATCAAACGACCCTATCAAAAAGTGGGCAAAGGACATGAACAGAAACTTTTCAAAAGAAGACAGAATAATGGCTAAAAAACATACGAAAAAATGCTCAACATCTCTAATCATCAGGGAAATGCAAATCATCAGGCCTTTATCAAAAGTCCCAAAACGATAAATGTTGCTGTGGATGCGGAGAGACAGGAACACTCATACATTGCTGGTGGGACTGCAAACTAGTGCAACCTCTCTGGAAAGCAATATGGAGATACCTTAAAGAGATACAAGTAGATCTACCATTTGACCCAGCAATCCCATTACTGGGCATCTACCCAAAAGAACAAAAGTCTCTCTGTGAAAAAGACACCTGCACTCGAATGTTCATAGCAGCACAATTCACAATTGCAAAGATGTGGAAACAACCCAAGTGTCCATCAATACATGAGTGGATTAATAAAATGTGGTATATGTATACCATGGAGTACTATTCAGCTTTAGGAAACAATGGTGATCTAGCACCTCTTGTATTCTCCTGGATAGAGCTGGAACGCATTCTACTAAGTGAAGGATCCCAAAAATGGAAAAACAAGCACTACATGTACTCACCATCAAATTGATATTAACTGATCAACGCTTAAGTGCACATATAAGAATAACATTTATTGGATATTGGGAAAGGGGGAAGGGGGAGGGGGAAGGAGGGGATAGACATATGCATAAACGATGAGTGCGATGCTCACCACCTGGGGGATGGACACTCTTGAAGCTCGGACTTGCAGGGGGAGGGAGGGCAAGGGCAACATATGTAACCTAAACATCTGTACCCCTATAATATGCTGGAATAAAAAAATAATAATTATATTAAAAAAAAAAAGAGGTTCACAAGGCAAGTCCAATAGAGAGAAAAATACACGGGACATGGAATTTAAAAGTTGTACTCTCTAGCAGGGCTAGTCACTTCATTTCTCTGGCCTGTCTCCTCTAAATGTTAAGATACACAGTTACACCTGTACTTTTATGGAATGAAGTAGACTTTGTGGATGGAGCTTGGATATGTATATTTTAAAAACATTTTTAATATTTATTTGCCCCATAAGTAAATCTATTGCACATCCCCTGCCTACTAATCACTAGACTAGACGGGTTATAAGAGTTTTCACATCCTTAAAAGTCTATAGAATTGAGTGGAAATTAAGCTACCAAGTGGAACAATTTTATTTGCCAAGCTTTATGATATAATTGGTAAACATGTTTTGTGCCCAGAAATTATTTTACGTGTGAAGTTCATAAATTCATCTGCATTCATAAATTTTAAATTTTACGCAAGAGCACTGGGTCAGGATCAAAGAGTTACAACTATTAATTCTGTTTTTTGTACTTAATGTACTAGTTTTATATTTTATAGTGACATATTTAACTTAAGTACTACTTATGTATTTGCTTACTATTGTTTATAAAAGTGGAAAATACCTTTTACATCTATTGTACAGAATTATTAAGAAAATAAAGTTAGGTGAATAGAATGAAAGATGTTGAAAATCGAAAAAAACTGGTAAGTTATGTGCTATTATAAGTGTGGGATATATATATATATAAATATATATATTTATATAAATAATATAATAAACTAATATTATTATTGATATATAATATTAATAAGAATATTATTTATTAATAATATAATAAATATATAATATTTATATATATAAAAATAACTATTGACCATGAGCTTTCCTCTAAATTAAATTTTCAAGGTCTCAGTTTTTCTCTTAAAAATGAAGTTTAGTAACATAGTCATTTACATTTTTTTAGGTTTTCTCAAGTCTATTAGCTTATTAATCTATTATCATTTCAGATTTCACTTAACCACTAGCTAACCATGTAGTCCTGGAAAATCACTGTACCTGTCTGGACTCAGGAAAACTATGGATTATTTGTAAAAAGAGATTATAATCTGTACATAGGAGAAAATAGCTATCCCATAAAATGCTTTTTAGAATTCAAGACAGGAAGATGAGAGAGGAAACCACTGCTCAAGATATAAAGGACATTTTATTTAAAGGGCTTAGCATAGAGTTTGACATATAAAAAACATAAAAAGAATTTTATCCTTGTACCATTTTCCCAAAACATAATAATGTCCCCTGTACACCAAGCACTTTTGAGCATTCTGGAGTCAGCCAGATGGATTTGTTGTATAACAAAAAACTATAGCAGAGCCCCTGCTTTGTCAAGGTT
>RJWJ010027530.1:8425-22254 GCA_004363605.1 Indri indri
ATCCTTCTGCCTCAGCCTCCCGAGTAGCTGGGACTACAGGCATGCGCCACCATGCCCGGCTAATTTTTTCTATATATATATTTTTTTAGTTGCCCAGATAATTTCTTTCTATTTTTAGTAGAGACGGGGTCTCCCTCTTGCTCAGGTTGGTCTCCAACTCCTGACCTTGAGCGATCCACCCGCCTCAGCTTCCTAGAGTGCTAGGATTACAGGCGTGAGCCACGACGCCCAGCCTAAGCTATCTTTCTTAAATTGTAACTTTCCTGATTTAAAATCTTCCAGTAGTTTCAATAATAAGCCTATAAAGTTCTGACTTCTTAAAGATCCTTTGTGATCCAGTCTAGACTGTGTCTCTTTAGCCACCTACCTCCCCGCCCCGCTTTTGGTTGGATAAGAAATAAAGGAAAGGTACTCCTTGCTTATTTCATATTTTTCACCTTAGGAGTTCTGAACTACTGGGAACTACTTCAGGTTCAAGTACTGTTCCTATACCTAGAACATTCTTTACCTTCTAATCTTCCTGGCTACCTTATCTTTTAAGACTCATTTAAGGCATCAGAAGCTTTCACTGTCTTTTCCAATCCGAATTAGGTGTCCTTCCTGCTAATATGTATTACACTGCATCACAACAATCCTTTCTTTGTGCCATTACTCCCTGACATACAATCCCAAGATTTGACTTCTTTCAGGTTGGTGGCTTATTCATCTTTGGATCCCTAAAGTTTTAGCAAGAGACATGCAGTATTCATTCTTCTCCTAAATTACTCATACTTTTGTTTTTCCTTTGCTAGCTTTTAGATCTGTGTGTTCTAGCCATTGATTCATTAGAGTTCCAGTACAGAATACTGGCTGCTGCTGCCTTGTGCCATTTTACTTCCATTGAAGTGGTTAAGAAAGCCTCAGGTAAGACTATATTTTGTTGTCTTACCTGTTCACAACTTCTAATGGGACTATAATCTATGAACTATAACATCGTGTTAAACATGAATTTAAAACTTAAGCAGAAAAAATTCAGCAGTTTAGTGATTACCTTCCTTTCTGTTAGAAGAAGTACTTTCCAATCCTCAATGTGTATCTACAAAGAAAAAATAAGACCAAATGGAATTTCAATCCATTTGGAGTGCATCAACATGATTACAGTTCTGCTTTAAGAGTTTTTAGAGATTTGACAATTTCAACTTTTTATGCAGAAGGTACTGGTCAAGAAGTTCTGACGTCCTTTTCCCCTTCAATAGTCATGGTATAAACACAGTTTGAGAATGGTAATCTGTTTTGACTTGTTAAACTTCATTTGGATGTTTTGGTTTCTTTTTAAAATGAGTTTTAGAACTGGCTTAAAATTTAGAAGCAGGAGCCAAGTATACTAGGCACACATAAGATAGTTTATGATGTACAACCTTCACATTTTTCCAACTTTTTTCTTCTATCTAGGTTTGGAGTGGGACAACATTTCAGATTGTGTAGATTGGATGGTGCCTTTTGTCACTATAGTAAAAAGTACTAGTCCAGTGAAGCTGAAGACTTTTAGGAAGATTCCTATGGAAGACAGACATAATATCCAGACACATACAAATTATTTGGCTATGCTGGTATGTTTTTTGGTCTTGCTATCTATATCTATTAAGCCACTGAAACTGATAGGATACTATAGAATACTACTTCAGGCAGTTACATAAGAAGGTAGGGGGAAAGGAAGTTCTAATGGGCACATTGATTTCAAAATGTAGTTAGTAATACTACTTTGAACTCAAAGCAGTATTTGTGAAGTGTATCAAGATCAGTGCCAATAGTCTAGGTAAGGGTTAAAATATATAAAAAACATGTTACAGGTAGTTCAAATTGTTGAACCTTAGAATGACTATTCTCATTTTCAAAGACATAGAGAGACCATATTAGGTCTGAATGGTCTCAAGTAAGTATACCATGGTCTGACTATCAATGCATAATTTCTTCACATGTATAGGATGAAGTACATTACATAAACACCTTCAGAAAAGGGGGGCAGTTGTCACCAGTGTGCAATGGAGGCATTATGACACCACCGAAGAGCACTGAAAAACCACCAGGAAAACACTAAAGAAGTTAACCAACCAAAAAAGTTGGAATTCACCAAGTACTGGATAGTATTTGATATAACCAAACTACTAAAGTTTTACATGAAGATAGTGCTGAATTTGTCCTGGCCATTTCAGAAGTTACACTGCCATCCTTTGATGAAAATACTTAAAAAATTGGCACTAAGAAAGAAATTCCTCTGTTAGCTGTTAAAGAAACAGCAGTACTTGTTTACAAAGATGATTTCATTCCCAAGGTTACTGGATAGAAGCCAGCCATGATTTATGCCATAGCAACCTTTTTTTAAGATCCAGTGTTACTATGTTTATCTTGATAAACTAGGAATTTTATCATTAGAGTTTTGGATAAGTGCTACTTAAAGGATACATTAAGTGATATATACTTTTGAGTCTACCTTTTAGATTCTTAAAATTCCTATACTCTTGACTAGTGCAATTTGGTTCTTGAAAATAAAATTTAAACTTGTTTACAAAGGTTTAGTTTTGTAATAAGGTGACTAATTTATTGATAGCTGCTATAGCAAGCTATTATAAAACTTGAATTTCTACAAATGGTGAAATTTAATCTGTTTTCTAACTAGTTTATTTGCCTTGCCATAATACATTTTTTTAACCAGTAAGGCTTAGGTGAACATGGTGTTTAACCTGTGCTCTAAACAATGGGAGTACCAAAGAAATAATAAACAAGCTAAATGCTGTGGCTCCTACTTGGGGCTTTGACACATAGGTTGCTTTATAATAACATTTTTGTATGTCACAATTTTGGTGAAAAACTTAAGAAGTACCCTTTCAAACTATTTATGAGAAAGTCACTTTATTACTCTAAGATATCCCTAAGGACTTTTTTCTTTAGTGTGACTAAGGCTTTATTTATGTTTGCAAAACTGTTTTAGACAGTGTCAAAGTGACAAAGCTTAACACTTGACCTAAACTTCTATTTTCTTAAGGCAGAAGAGTATTAAATGTATACTGACTCCTAGAAAAATCTATTTATTAAAAAGAAACTTGCTGTATATAGACTAGCTACTTCTACATATATATTTTAAATTAGCTTTTAAAATAAATTTCAGCCTCAAAGTAGATAGATTTAATTAGAAAACAAATTTTTGTTACCGGACATGTGAATCTCTTCTCCCTTTGAAGAAATTATAAATTTAAGCTATTGTTATGGTATGAAGTCTTCTGTATAGTTTTTGTTTTTAAACTAATTTCAGTATTTTGTCTGAAAAGCAAACACCACTAAATGTGTACGTATGTATTATATAAACTTAATCTTTTAATACTGTTTATTTTTAGCCTATTGTTTAAAAAATAAAAGTTAAAAAATTTTAACTAACTGCTTAAAAGTAAAGTTTTGCCATTGCTTGGAGAAACTTTTTTTTCCTTCTCTGCGCTGCCAGCTGTAACACTTCTTCTGGGTTGCTTGCATTCAATTCTGTCTGGCCGATGGCTTTGATCTTCCAAAACAAAAAAGTAATATTAGAGAGATCTGGTCAAAAATTAAATCTTGCTGGTATACATAACATAAAGCTACCTGTATGATAACAATGATAATTTTAATGGTTAACTGAACCTCTAATTGTAAAACCCAAGAGTTGTGGGAAAAATTAATGTGTAAAAATCGACTAGAGCCACTTTTTTTTTTAATCTTTCAAAATCCATTTACAGTGTATTCAATGGGATAATCTTCCCCTGCTCACACCTTACTACTCAAAATGTGGCCAAAGAATCATCACCATTAGCTTCAACTGGAACCTTGTCAGAAATGCAGACCCCACTGCAGACCCAGAGAATCACAATCTGCATTTGCAGAAGAGCAGTGGGTAATTCATGTATACATTAAAGTTTGCAAAGATCCCTGATTTTCCTGCTTCTCTTGGTAATGGAAAGTCTTAAAATGACCTTAGACCACAAGCATACTTCAATTTACAAATTAGAATGCCAGAGCCAGATGTTAATCAGACCTCCAATTTTACTCAAAGGTAAGTCTTTGTCATCTTACTTCCCCAGGTAAGGTCTTGACCTAGAAAGGAGCATGATTGGCATGCTCTCCCTCTGTCTCCGCTCCCCACATCTTTTCCTTCTCTCATTAATATCTGTTTCCTTTGTTTCTCACCTAGGCCATAGTAGGAGTGTTAGGTCTGGTGGAGGGTAAACAGGTGGCAAGGAAATGGCTAAGGGCAGAGAGCAGGAACCAAATTACAGCTAATAACTGTTCCCTGGTGGGAACATACATGGTAAAAAGTTCCTAGTAACCTTTAACTGACCTAGAGCTCCTTGTTATCTAATTAGCATGACTACAGCCACTCTTAAGGAAAAGATTGATTGCTGTAGCACAGTTTATGGATTTATCTTTGGCGACATTTTATCACATGTAAGTTTACTGGAAAATATCAGTAAGCAAGCTCTACATGGTAATTTGACACATGGCACCTTTTTTTAGAGTTAAGGCTCCTACACATTAGTTTTAAAAAATCACAATTTGTGTTTTAGGGCTTCACTTTTTTAGTGTACAAAAATAGCTAGTTGCTCAGCCCTATAATAGCATATAGTAGCTCAACTTTTCATGATTAGAAAGTACCTCGGCCTGCTAAATATACATAGTAGTTTTCTAGTATAGAGTGTTTATATAGTTTAGGACCTTAGAATATACTTTTAGATTGAAAAAATTAGAACAAGACTACTCTGATATGTAGCTTGAAAGGAGATAAGACTATTCAGAAATGGTTATCAGTATGGGAAGTTAGGGAATCGGAGAAATTGCTGGGTGATGCCATTTCAATATGAAGAAATGCATGTGGCAAAGGCTTGTAGTAGGTATAACTGGAGTTGTTCCAAACAAACAAGGCAGCCCAAAGACAACTGGCTATAAAAGCCCAAAGTGTGAGACAGAAGTAAGAATAGGAGCCAGATATTTGAGAGAAATAATATATACCAAGTGGGTATTAGTCAAAACCAGAGTGGATGACATTACCTAGGAAGACTATAGGTGATCAGAAAATAACCCAAAGACTAATTTTCTGTGAAAACCAAGTTTAAGGGGTGGGCAGAGGGAGATACAAGGAAGAATAGTCAGGGGAAAAAATTAAAATGACAGGGAAGCCAAAGGAGTATCTCAAGAAGGAAGGAGATGTAGACAGGAAAAGGATGAAAAGCATCCACTGGGTGTGGCATTTGGTGACCCTTGAGAGAGCAGTTAAGAGCGATGATGGCAGAAGTGAAAGTGCACTGGGCTGAAGAGCTTCAAACCAGGCAGAGAGGAATGCGAGGTGGCGGCACAGTCAAGAAAAGTATTAGGATGAAACAGTTTATGGACTATGGGAAAGGCTGACAATATAGGAAAAGAGAACTCATTAAAAGGTCCCTGAGGGGACAAAATCAAAAGCATAAAAATTTGCCTTCAAGAGTAGTATAACATCTTTTACTGACTGGCGGAGTGGGTTTAACAGTAAGTACAGCTATAGATGATTTTAAAGGTAGAAAGCAGGGACTCGAAACAGGAATTTGAAGCTGACACTCATAGAACTGCCATTCCCAAGACTATAATATCTATGGGGACAGGGGCTGTTCAGTCTTTTTTCTGGTGTATCCCAAGCATACAAGAGGCACAGAAGTTACTGAGCATGGAAAAGATAGAGGACTCGGGACTTAACAGGAGAAAAGTCTAAAATAGGGAAGATGGAATTGGGCTGACAGACTGGGGGGAACAAAAACTGGTCACAAACCCAAATACCTCACTGATCACTAGAAGTCAAGTCAGAGAAGGATAGGTTATTGGCAAAGGGTGGGCTGCAGGATAAGATGGTATGTAAAACAACTCTGGCTGACAATAAGACACGGCAGCTTTGGGTGTGGGTGGCTTGCACAGAGTAAGATGACAATCAATGGAACTGAGGCTGGCAAAGACCTGTAAAGCTGGAGTGACAGGTAAGTTCATCACATGTCTCTTGATACATGTAGAAGAATAACTAGGAGGTTACATGAGCTAGTAAGAAGGTAGGTATAAGCCTGAAAGGAGAAGGAGCTTCAAAAATGATACAAGCAGAAATGGTTTGGAAATAGCAAAGGAACGCTGGAAAAATTTCAACATTGCCTTCCAGCCCCAGGTAAATTAAAATGAATGAGTAGCCTCCAATCAAGTGGAACTGGCCTTCATGTTTTTTCCTTTTTTTTTTCTTTTTAAAAGGTGCTGTTATTAATGTTTCCTCTAAACAATGGATGCACAATTTAGTCCAAATACAGAGCTTTAAAAGACACATAATAAAGAGCATATACTTTTATTAATATGAGTGAAAGCAAAGAAAGTATCTGGTGATACAGATGCAGCAAATGTTAGGCAAGTAATGGCCATAAAATTTACAATGTTTTGGCCTCTAAATCATATTTTAGTAAATAATTAATTCATCTATTCAGTAACTACTGGGCATCTACTACGTGGCAGGCAGCATTCTAGGTACCAACTATGACAAAACCAAGTCCTTACCCTCAGGGAAATAGACAAAAAATAAGTAAATATATAGTTTGTTAGATGTTGGTAAGTGTTATGGAGAAAAATCTAAGGGAAATGAGAGTAATAATACTGGAGGGAAAAGGGAAGTAGAAATTGTTATTTTATAAGATGGTCAGGAAAGGATGATTACAAAAAAAGTGACAAACTGAGGAGAGACCTGAGGGAAGTTGGATGTCCCTGAAGAGAAAATTTCAAAGGCCATTAAGGTGGTGAATGTTGTCAGCAGGTTCAAGAAACAGTAGGGGTACTGGTGTAGCAGAGGTTATCAAGGGGAAAGTCAGATGGGTAGGCTGTGGGCCAAGTTCTATGCAGCCCTGTAGGCCATCATAAGGACTGTGTGTGAGATAAGAAACCATCTGAAGGTTTGAGGCAGAGAAAAAGTAAACACTGATAAAACCAAACTGTGGCAGTAACTAGGCATGCAAAATCTTTTTTTGTTGATGGTTCAAATCTTAACAATTATTAATAACAATTGTCTAATATTCTACAAACTAAGTATATTCTAGAAACTGAAGAAAGGCAGAAGGTAACTTACCGCAATTTGTCTTTTATCTGTTTCTCCTCTTTTATGATGAAGGTCTAAATCAATCAGTTAAGAAAAAGAAATCTAATAGTATTAAATATCATGAGAGAATCTCAACTGTTTTTCAGTTTTGATTTGGAAAAGACACAATATTAAATACTTCTCTAATTTACAGAAGTGAACTATTCTAACATAACATACATTGATGGAAGGATACAAGTCAAGTATTCCAAAATGGTAACATCCCAAATGTAGTCATAGTAGGAGTCCATAGCATCATGGCTGAAAAAGAGAATTCACAGTTACTTCATTCTTAAGCACAAAAACTTCCACCTCAATTTATTTTAAAAATCATTCATACCTGTTTTGTTCCTGTAGTGATTTAAAGGCTGTTTTGTAGTCAATTTCTCTGAGGAACTGACATAAAATTGCCACCTACATAAACAAAGATTTGAAAATGGTTTCATGTAATGACAACTGGCTTGGTTTTAAAAGGGTAATCTTTAATTATTCTTGTATGAAGCATATATTCTTTACTGTAAGAAGCCATGTAGATCATGCTGAGTGGCATCAGCTCATATGTATGGATTCCATCCATTTTAATTTCAAAAACCTTTACACCAGTGTCTGTTTGACTAATATTTTCTTCACTGGTGACCTTAACCACAAATTTTTAGAGCTTTTGTTCATTTGAAAGAGAAGCTGGCAAACAGCCAGTTCAGAGAACTGAAGGGGATGGAAAACTGCCAAGCAAAAGTGTCATGACATTCAAGGACATACGGAACATGCAATTAAAGCTTCCACAGCTGGCAAGTACTGAAGCCCATTTTGGCAAAATTTAGGCTGCCAGTCTGCTTAACGTAGAAAATATCTATTTCAATTAGGTCATAAAATTCATCTCTTTAAAAAATATTCTTAATATTAATCGATAATTCACATACCATAAAAATGACCCTTTTAAAGTACACAATCCAGGGGTCTTTAGTATTATTCACAAAGTTGTACAACCATCATCACTATCTAATTCCAAAACATTTTCAATACACCCCCCAAAAAACCCCCATACCCATCAGCAGTCACTCTTCCCCTCCCTCTCCCCTCAAGCCTCTGGTAACCACTAATTTACTTTCTGTCTCTATAGATTTGCCTATTCTGGATATTTCATATGAATGGAATCATACAATATGTGGCCTTCTGTGTCTAGCTTCTTTCACTTAGCATAATCTTTTATCCATGTTGTAGAATGTGTCAGTAATTCATTCCTTTTGATGGCTGAATAATATTTCATTGTATGGATAGACCACATTTTATCTGGCCATTCATCATTTGATGGACATTAGGGTTGTTTCTACTTTTTGGCTATTATAAATAACACTGCTATGAACATTCATGTACAACTTTTTCTTTGGACATATGATTTCAATTCTCTTGGGTATACACCTAGGAGTGCAGTTGCTGAGTCATATGGTAATTTCTATGTTTAGCGTTTTGAGGAACTGCCAAACTATTTTCCCAAGGCTGCACCATTTTATATTCCTACCAGCAACATATGAGGGTTCCAATTTTTTCATATCCTCACCAACACGTGTTATTAGATTTCCTTTGATTATAGCCATCCTAGTGGGTATGAAGTGGTACCTCATTGTGGTTTTGATTTGCATTTCCCTAACGAGTAGTGTACATATCTTAAATATAAAAAAAATACTTGAAAATAATTTTTTCCATTTAGGAGGTTTAAAGGTCAATGTTTTCTAATTCACACTTTTAGCTGAAACTCTATAAACTACTAAAAAGAATTTAAAGAGTATGCCGAACTCTTAAACATCATAAATTTAAATAACTTTGATATGGAAAATAAAAGCTACTTTCCAATCCAACACTTTATATATTATAAACTCAAATATATGTGAAAATAAACCAACATCATAATATAAACCAACCTGTGTGTGGCAATTCAGCAAAGAACAACATTTTATCATTCGTTTTATTACCTACAAAAACAAAATTCTGATTATTTTCAAAAACTAGTTAACATCGATTATAACAAATGAATGAACCACTCTGGTACAGAATGTCCACAGAGGGAGAAGCTTGGAGGGAGGGATATGGGAACTCTGTACTTTCCAATGTTGCCATGAACCTAAAAGTGCTATAAAAAATAAAATTAATTTTAAAAACCTAATAAATTTTAAATCTTATTTCAAGAGCCATTTATTGTAAGTATTTAAAAAATGCCATTTGTTAAATTATGATACTGGTAGCCTAAATCAGAGGAAATAACAATGCATATCAAAAGAAAATGAAAAAACTTGATACCGGGGCCATGTGGAAGGGGAGGAAATTGGGGAGAAGTAGATCAAAGGGGACAAATTTGCAATTAGGTGGAACAAGTCTAGAGCTCTAATATATAGCATGAGGACTACAGTTTATAATGTTGTATTATATACTAAGAATGTGCTGAGAGTAGATTTTAGGTGCTCTTATCACCAAAAAAGGGTAAGTATGAAAGGTGATGGATGTGTTTGACTGTAATAATCATTTCACTATGTATATATCTATAAAAACATAACTTTGTATGCCATAAATATACACCAAAAATATTAGAAAAAAGAATTGGAGATTTAGGAGATAAAATCCACATGATATGAAAGCTACATAGATGTTGGTGGGGAAAAGAGCCAAGGATGATGCTCAGGATTTGGACTTAGACAACTCAAATGGTTAAGTGTGGGTATTTTGGAATTTTGAGGTTTCTTTCTTTTGGAAGGGCAGTTTATTAGGAGTATCAGAAGTTCATTACTTTATGGTAAAGTAAGATACTGAAATCAGTTTTGGACAGGTAGAATTTGAGTTGTTTTTGAGAAATCACTGGAAATAGGGATGCTGAAAATAGGGACAGCGATCTGGTCTAGAGCCATGAACTTGGGTGTTATCATCACATAAATGGAAATGAGTAAGTTCAGCCAAAAGGGGGCCCAGGAAGAACACATACAGGTAAGCAAGCCCATGAGAGCAATTTACCTGGTCTGTATAAACATCAGGGGGTACAGCCTTATTAAAGAAATCAGAACACACAGCTCCTGCTTGGAGGTAGTAGTGAAGAGCTGCCGAATACTGATTTGTTGCTGAAGTAGAAAACAGAGATAGAGCATTATGTATCATTAGATATAACAGTTGGAAAAACAGTGCCTCTTTTGTGAAGAGTCAGGTATAACCGTCATGAGCTGACAAAAAGAAAATTCAAACTATAGATCTAGGGATAAAATTTTATACTTACTCAGGACAACACTGAGAAAAACTGCCTGTATTTTTTTGAACCACATTAAAGACATGATAGATTCTCTGCCTCCTAAAACTGGTTAGCCAAAAATTTAGCTAGGATTTCTCACAAAATTTATCTGGAATAGAATTTAGTACTTGGAGGCATTTATTTCCCAAATGTCCAAACTGGAAACATATCCTAATTTTCTGAGGTAGTTCAGAATCAGTATATCTATTCTGCAAATAGATATTAATAAAACTTGATAAATTCTTTGGAGGGGCAGGGCTGAAAATAAGCATTAAAATCGGCATTTGCTTCAAAACAATCTGGAGAAGAGTAAAATGATACAGGTAAGGGTGCAGATGAAACAAGACTGGCTGTGGGTTAATTCGTTAAAGCTAACCAGTAGATACACTGGAGTTCTTTACACTATTCCTTCTACCTTTATTTGAAGTTTCCCTTTAAAAAAAGTCAACTCCTAAAAACCTGATCCTAAGATGATATCAATCAGAAATCTTATTTGGTCCATACAGTGATAGAAATACTGAAAATTTCATATCAAGTTGGGAAATCCTATCACACATAGTGGGGAGGGTAATAGGGGGAGGGGATTAGGAATCTATCTCCAAGAATACAAATAATTATTAAGAATACCTGGAGAGATTTTAAAATCTTTAAATAGCAACTTTGCAAACAAAACCTACTCTCATTCCTTAAGAATGTTTTACCAATTTACTAGACGAAAATTATTAACTATTTTAAAAAAACAAAAAAGGTAGCCAACATAAAATTAAAAGCATCTGAACCGAAGGTTCTATAACAAAAAATGTGTAAGACAATTATAGTTTTACTGCCTTAATTTTACCAAGGAAGAAAAGGAAATCTCAAGGACAAAACTTTATAAAGTTTAATAGAGTACTGTAATAAAATGTGTAATATATTTACTAGCAACCAAACATCTCACTTACCAAAATAAATGTCTGCCTGAATAATTAACCAGGAATGGTTGTTTGGATTTATACTGAGTGTATACCGAACTAGCTCTTTCACCGTGATGGCCACTGCTTCAAAGTCCACAGACTGAAGGCTAAAGGAAAGACACAACATTAATCTCGATTTTAAAAGTCAACTTCAAATTCCATGCATGTATTTATTAAAAACAAAAAGACTCAGCCAAAATTTAAATGAACATAAGTACAATAATAAATATTACTTAGGAGTAAATATATAAGAACTATCAAAATGAGTAAGTCTGAGAAAGTGTGATAAGCCAAATTTTTATAAAGGGTTGAAAACAATCTGATTTTTGTTTCCTTGTTTACAAAATACTAATGGTAGGCTAGACCACAACAAAAAAGAATCTTCATCTTTTACAAATGTTTAAAGCATATGAAAGCGTTAAGATAAAACACTCTATTTCTGCTTTTAGCACAATTTACGGGCCAACAAAAGAGACTCATAAGATTTCCCCAAATGATTTTTAAGTTCTGTTTTCTGGTAGAAGCCACTAAAAACAAGGGCTCAAACACTAACAATACTGCTATGTGGCATTAAATCTACCTTCTAGCTTCTTGCAAGAGTAACTGACCCCCCTGGATTAGATGTTTCACTGGCCCTAACAGGGTGAGGGCCTAGCTGTGGCAAGTATACCACACCAGTGCACCCAGCAGCAACAGAGTCAAGAAAAGGGTAGGAAATGAGGCCAGCTATTCTGAGTCTGGCTAAACGTGGAAGTCTAGAGGTAAAGAATTAAAAGATGGAACTGCGAGGATAAAAGCCAGGCAGCACCCAAAAAACACAGCTGATTGCTCCTGCCTCCTTGAAGCAGTAAAGCACAGTGGTAGAGAACACAGGCTCTGATTCAGAGACACATGAGGTTCAAGTCGTGGCTCTATCATTGACAAGGTGAACTTGGACAAAGTACTTCTGCTGCCCTGAGGGTTAGATTTTACCAGAACTCACGACTGTGCCCAGAACAGTGGGAAAGGAATTGTGGGATAATTAGCAAAAACTCGATTGTTTACTTACAATTGAATGAGTTTAATTGGCTTATGATTATATTTTACAGACATTTACAGAATGTTACGAGCCTAAGAATTCTCTCTCTATATCAAACAGCTGGCTTTAAAATAGTTAATACTTAATCCAGTGTCATTTCACTGTTCTTAAAATACTACTCTCAGAATCAATTAAGACTCTTGCTTTTACATTTTCTGGCCAAACATTTAGTCACACTTTATTTTCTCTGGTCAATTTAAAGTATTTTTATCATGAAGGTAATAGTTAAGCCTACTACATAACAGTCTTTATTTTAAATATCTACCTTAGAAAATGTATTAACTTATTTAATCTTCACAATTCTGAGGAAGGTACTACTACTTTTAAACCCATTTTAGAAATGAGGAACCTGGCACAGAAAGCAACTTTTCCGAGGTCATATACCTGGTAAGAGGCTGGGACTCAAACCCTTCCAGGCTGGCTCAGAGCCCCTACAGTAAACAATTCTTTTGCCTCATTTATAAAAAAACACTGGAAATCAATCATTACACTCTACATTTAGGCCAAAGAGGCAACAAATACAACTGCTGAAATCGCCAATTAAAAAGGCAAAATTGTCTATACCTGATTCTTGGATTGCTATCTAATATAACCGATTTTATACAAAAATTAGAAACACATTATGACGGAATCTGCAGTTAAAATGCTGTGGAGCACGCAAATTTGCTTCATGACGCATGGTGCTCCTTTGGGAAATAAGCCTCAGGAAGTGGAGGACAAGGTCACTCCCCCACTTTGACCCTCCAAATCCCCATATGAGACACAGAGCTGCTTCCAATCTCTAAGATTGAGGCAGAAGCAAATTACTTACTCTTATTTATATTCTATTATCTGCTTGCCTACCTATTAAAATCTTTTCTTCTTCAAAGATGCCACTTAAGAGCAATAAAATAAAGCCTGAACCTGCCCTTTAAACACAAAGTAGGAAGACTGGGAGGAAGGGCAGGAAGGAAAAACTTTTATAAGGAATCAAGTGGATTCTCCTATATGGGAAGTTACTATGTGTAGGAAAAGAAAAATGTAAATGGTTTCTTTTTCCAGAAAATGAACACCTTTTTCCTCCCCCAAAAATATTCCCCCATCATCTTAGTGTGATTCTCAAGTGATGAAAACAAAAGGAGTTGGAAACCTTTGATAATCACAGTATTATAATAGAAGAGACCTACAACAAATTACGAAAAAACAGATATAAATTTTCCAACAGGCCGGGCGCGGTGGCTCACGCCTGTAATCCTAGCACTCTGGGAGGCCGAGGCGGGCGGATCGTCCTGAGCTCAGGAGTTCGAGACCAGCCTGAGCAAGAGCGAGACCCCGTCTCTACCAAAAAAAAAATAGAAAGAAATTAATTGGACAGCTAAAAATATATATAGAAAAAATTAGCCGGGCATGGTGGCGCATGCC
>RJWJ010027531.1:0-21957 GCA_004363605.1 Indri indri
TGTTTTTAAATAAAGATAATAATCCTAACTTCATTAAAACCTACTACATATTAATATAAAACTTGTATCCATTAGTTATATTTTTTCATTCTGCTACTTTTTTATATTCTACAGATAGAAGTAATTATCTTAGTAATATTGAAAATGTATTGGTTATAATTAACCAAATTCTGAGTTACAATACTGCTAATAGTAAAGCATTACCAAAGGTTTATTCATCATACAAGATATTTGATAAATTAGTAAAATGAATGACATCCCAAATTTAGACTGTGCCTTCAGTCTCTTCCTTCTCACTACATGTATAGTAGTATTTTGCATATATTTAAACAAGTATTTAACATCTGGTTTATGCCTAGTGAAGATCCAAAAATATTTACTAAACTAAAAAGCTAAACATACAAAATAAGTAAAGAAAAAGAATTACAACTATTTAGGAATAAAACACTTTCATATTATTTTAACCTGCTTACCCGAAGCTTTAATGGGGCAACATTCTTCTGAGTTCCACTCCAAAGTTCCTGTACTAAATCACCATAGCATTTAGCCATATGTCCCTTCATACCAATGGGATTTGTCCTAGAAGTTTGAGAGGAAAATTTGTTGCCAAATTTTCATAAATCACAATCATGTGGCATGGAAATGCCTAACATCTCACATCAAAATATCTTTTCTTTTTGAAACAAGAGAAGTACCCCTTAGTACTTATTTCATACTAAACAGGGCAAGTAAGATATGATCTTTATCAACCAGGGTGAAGAAAGAGGAGATTTAGGGGATACTGGGTTTGTATCAAAGTCATAGAAGATTTAGAGGCCAGTGGCTCAAGAAAGATTACCTGTTGAGTTCATAAAGATGTCTCCCTGAGATAAAATACTGTGTCAGTGGTTGTGTGTTACTAACACACTGGATGCTTGAGTTCATGAAGCATGTGTTTCCCAGGTTGCTCAGACCTGTGGCTCCCTTTTCTGTGGGAACTGGAACAAATAAAATGAGAAGCAAAGCCTAGCTGTAGTAAAATGTAATAGGACAGTTACCCGTATTCAATGCAATGATTTTTATAACTCTTTTTATCAGTTAAAGGTGATAATCTTTCTCTAGCAGGCTTTTCAAATGCTAAAGTTGAGAAGGTTTTTCAGGGAGGGTCTGGCAATCATGATGATCCATGCTCATTTGTAACCCAGAAGCACCAATTATTCTCTTTAATTGCCATGGTATTTTTTAAAGAATTCAAACAATTCTTCTTCTAGTAAGTCTTTAAAGTATATAAATTATTTAACTGCAGGGTTAGAAAGAAATTTAGAAAATAATTTGACGCTGGGTTTACCAACATCAAATGCTGCTTCAGGAAAAAAGAAGAAGAGGGGGCCTAATTCATTTTGAACTAGAAGATCAAAAGTTGCCAGCACTTTAATAGTGGAGAGAAGAAAAAAATAAGAATACATTTAAAATCATCTCTGATAATTAAGTGATTTAATGATTAAATGATTTAATCATCTCATACATTTAAAACACTACACTGGAGACTTACCCTTGTGTCTATCTATTTTACTACTATTTGCTATAAAAGACATCTCCTCAGGCCAACTCATATCTTTGTTGCGAACTGGAAAGACAGATAGTAATGTGTTAATTTTTCATCCAACCAATTCTTGCCCACTCAAGTGCTTCCATTTTTTTTTTTAAAGAGTTATTTCTAAATCAGAACATCAAAAAAATCAAGTTAATTTTACAATACGTGTTGCTTAATGACGAGGACACGTTCTGAGAGATGCGCCATTAGGTGATTTCGTCACTGCACAAACATCACAGGGTATCCTTACAGAAACCCAGGCTATATGGTATAGCCTATTGCTCCTAGGCTACAACCCTGTACAGCATGTTACTGTACTGAACGCTGCAGGCAACTGTAACATAGTAGTAAGAGTATCTGTGTATCTAAACATAGCAGAGGGACAGTAAAAATACAGTATAATCTATCTTATGGGACCACTGCCATATAAGCGGTCCGCTGTTGACTGAAACATCTTTATGTGGTGCTTGACTGTAACTAGCTCTGAAATCATTCTTATGCTTTACATTGGGGTCTTTAAAGTCACTTGGTTAGAATCAATGAGCTATTCCTTCAATTACCTACTTGAAGTAGAATTATACTCAACTATCTACAGAAGTAATTAAAGCTCAAAAATAATGGAATTTCTTAAACTTAAAACATTAGAAATATTATAATTCTTTCTTAAATTGCAACAACTGTCAGAGTAATCTATGCATTTTAATACAAAAGCAGCTAGCAACGTTTCCATGAATCTTAACGGGAAAAGACACATTAAGTTTTCAATGACGTGTGTCAGTGTGTAAATCCATGTGTGAATATATAAGTAGCTCTGCCAGTAAGTAGCCAGTTTTGATGACTAATGAAAGCCTGTGCTACTATGCAAGAAAGCTGCTCTTCTTACTCAAACTGAAAGAGGTAGCTTGAAAACTTTAAGAAACTTTGTAAACGTGTAAGTGAATTCACTTGTTTTTACCCACCATTCCCACCCCTTTTCAGACAATGACTATAAACAAAATTTTTCTTTTAAAATAATCTAAATATTAAGGTAGGATTACATAGTTCAATGAGTTTTCTTTACCATAAAAACATAATGATCAAATAATAGTTGCCACGGGAAAAATTATATAATGGATTATTAGTAATTCTTCAAATTCCTCTCCTAAAAATCTAATATAGATACATGCTTCCATCTTGTACCTTCAATTACCAGGTGCTGTTCATCCTGGATTTTCAAATATTCCAATCTATGATCCTCATCATCCAGCAGAGTAAGGTAATTCTATGTAAGGAGGAAGAAATGTTTTTGTTAATTTGGTTAGTAAACTTGAAACAAATACAGAAATAAAAATGAATGGCAATTAAAAACTTCCTTGCAGTTACACAACTCTTGGTACAGATATTTACCATATCATAGTTGTTTACAAATATTTATTACAACTTAAGTGGCAAAATTAGGGAAAGACAATGTGAACTTCATATACATTCTCTATTCCCTAAAACAAAATTATATACAATTTTTGGGGGGACCAGGAGAAGATCTGTCATACATCATGCCAAAGTTCACTGAGACCTAAATTTTCTGAAAAGCTTGCAGAAAAGAAATTTTCTTTAGAACCTAGTTATGCAATTCAGTAAGTGTGCTGAATGGAACTTGATTACTTACTTGGAACTGAGAATGTAAAACCAAAAGTCATATGGCAGAATTATACATTTTTGTTTATGTTCACCCTGTCTAAAGTGCTTACAGAATGAATTCCTTGAATTCTCGCAACAACCCTGAGGGAGATACTATTATTTTCCCATTTCACTTATGAGAAAACTGAGAGAGTTAAGTGACTTGCCCTTACACAAATAAAAAGTTACACAAATAAAAAGTGGCAAAGCCAGAATTTTATTCCTGGCAATGTGGCTCCAGGAGCTGTGCTCTTAACTACTATATGCTACTGCCTCTCGATGGTGACCAAAGGAGGATTTAAGAAACAACATACTAGGGAATAGAGAAGTGGTTAGAACACACTTATGATCCAATTACAGAGTATCTTCTACATTGAATATATCAAGAATATATATGCAATTAACAGCATAGGCTCTGAGGAGTGTAGAAGACAGGGGTCAGAGGATGCAAAGGAGGAATTTTCACTGTATACTTCTGTATTGTTTAAATTTTTAAACATATATATGTTACCTTAAAATAAATTTAAAATAGTGTATTTAGTAAAAGAAAAGAAAAAAGATATTTGCCATTAACTGTATAATATAACAATATTCTTTCCAAGATGGTACTGTCCATGGTGACCAAATGGATCTCTAGTGAGAAATATCTACATGCATGCATAATAACTTAAAAGTCAAAGTTTTCATTGAGATCCCACACATGGCTTTTAGCATAATTACTGCAGACAAAAACTCCATACTCATGAAATGTCATTTAACACTTAATCAGGCTCTTCTTGAGTCTGAGATGCCTCTTACCTCACTGTTATATAGCCACAGGCGCATATCTTCCTCTTTAATGCGCAGCCTTTGAGATAGATATTCATGAATTTCCTTGATGGTTTGCATTCGACTAAAACAGCCTGTATAGGCTAATACCCGCTTTAAAGGTGCATTCGGAGAAGGTACATTTCCTATGGTTACAGTAATCACAATAAAGAAAAAGGCAGACGTAAAAAAAAATACCCCTTGCAGCAACAGGGACCGTACTATTTTAGGAAATAATGATAAGAAATGAGAACTACAGGTCTAATAGTTTTATAGATGAAGAATACCATAAAGCTTTAAACTGAAGACCGGCGATTCAAGTGTCTTAAAGTGAATCCAAAGCTTCAACTTTCAAAAGAATAACAACAAGAGCTCTGAGGCCCAAATAACTGGCAAAATTTGGATCCCAAGAAGAGTGGGAAATGCTAGCAAACAACTGGCAGTGGTTATCAGGCTGTCGTCAGTTGGGTCACACTCAATGGCAAAATGAAATAAAACTCAGTGTAAGAATAGGGGGTATAAAATGGAACTGGATTTGAATTCCACAGATAGATAATTGGATTCACATGATCCACTTTCTTTCTTTCTTTCTTTTTTTTTTTTGAGACAGAATCTCACTCTGTTGCCCGGGCTAGAGTGCTGTGGCATCAGCCTAGCTCACAGCAACCTCAAACTCCTGGGCTCAAGCAATCCTTCTGCCTCAGCCTCCCGAGTAGCTGCGACTACAGGCATGCGCTACCACGCCCAGCTAATTTTTTCTATATATTTTTAGTTGTCCTGATAATTTCTTTCTATTTTTTTTAGTAGAGACGGGGTCTCGCTCTTGCTCAGGCTGGTCTTGAACTCCTGAACTCAAACGATCTGCCTGCCTCGACCTCCCAGAGCGCTAGGATTACAGGTGTGTAATCCAGTTACTCAGGAGGCTGAGGCAAGGATTGCTTGAATCTAGGAGTTTGAGGTTGCTGTGAGCTAGGCTAATGCCATGGCACTCCAGCTTGGGCAACAGAGCAAGACTCTATCTAAATAAATAAATAAACAAACAAACAAACAAATAAATAAAAGCTGTGGTTTAACATGGTCCACCCTGGCTGTATTTTATTGAGCAACCCAAAAACAAAACTATAAACTTATCAGTATAATCCCTTTAGAGTACAAGCATACATTCCAGGTAGTTTTTTTTACCCATTTAATGATGACTTAGCTTTTTTTCTCCCATTAAATGTGCTTTTAGTGAGTCATCACCTACTAAACAAAGCTGAGAAAAACATTGGCATCATCTGCTTTTTTAGAATTGTCAAAAAGAATTCACTCACCTAAGGTAAGCTAAAAAGCTATCTAAGAAACAATGACTTCTGTAGCCATACCTGTAGAAAAGGCTATACTGAAGCTATTGTAACTGTGGTAAGGCTTGAATGCCTGTCATTTCATAAGGAATAAAAGAGCTTAGTAAATAGCTGCAATAAATTGAGTATTTGAGAAAGATGACCATCACATCATGGCAGAACAAAACCCAACCGTGATCAATTTTTAAACACATAGCAAAGCAAATCTTTTACTACTAGCAAGCAAAGGATAATCCCTAAAAGAAAAACAAAAGAGCAAATTTCTCCAAATATACATCAGGGTATTAGTCATAAGATTACAGCAAGAAAGCATATTTTATAAACTTCAAAATGATTAATGATTGATTTCACAACTAATTAGTAAAGAATAAAATTTCAAATTAAAAACAAATTTGGAGCATCCGAACTACGCAGTTCTAGGATTCAGAAGCATATGCAAAAGTATAGTGTCCAAGTCAATCTCTATTGTTCAAGCCACAATATAAAAATTTGAGTTCTACAAGTTTTTATAGCATAGCTCATTAAGCAGGCAGCCACTTATTATACATAATTTTGTGCTTTTGAATAGCACCGATAAATCTAATAGAATTTACAGAAGCAGCAAAAAATCTAGGATCAGCACAAGAGTTACAAAGAATACTTACTAAAAGCGCAACAACACATCTTGCCTCTCATGTTATCTTTCAAAGAGAATTGAAAAAGACATGTGCTGTGGGTGCCATGAAAGCAAGACTAATACTTCTATTCAATGGAAAATTAAACCAAGAATGTTTCATAAAGATTCTATTTCACCGTTTTTTGATTTTAATGCTTTCCCCAAAGACAAAGTTTGGTTAGGCAGAAGCCACTGCTTAGCTATAATGCTTACCAAACAATAAAGAATCGTCATATATTATGTGGATATAACCTTTAATGAAGACATAAAATTAACCCCATTCAATTTCAAAGGAGAGCTAGTACTTACATAGGGTAGGTTTGGGTTTAGAGGTAGTTCTTGCATTCTAAGTTACATTAATTAAATAACATTCTAGTGTTAACACAAAGTCTCATACTTTGCATAAATGAATGCTCATTATTTTACTGCTGAAGAACAATTTCAAATACTTGCAAGGCAAAAGCAAAGAGCAAGTTTTGTCCATCAGTAAAATTTAATCTCATAGAGAAATCAAAGGAGAACTTTTGCATGTTATACATTAAAACAGGAACTTATGTTATTTTGATAGGCTTCGTGTTTTTCAAAGCAAATATGTCATTTTCATTTTTAAAAATACCCCCTTTGCTCTGTATTATCTGTTTTTTATAAAGCCTCTTTAGATCTACCATAAGAAATGTATCACGTTTGTCATACGAAACAAACAAAAAACACCCCTAAAAAGCAAACACAAAAGATGATAGTGTAAAAGGAATTACTTCCTATAAATCTGAGTGGATTTGAAAAGACCGGTCAATGACTGGCAGACTACAACCAAGTCCAGTAATAATTTACAATGGCTAATTTCAAAGAAATAAAGTATATAAAATCTATTTCTATTTATTATCTCCATGTTTACAAACTAGAAAAGGAAATATCCCTTTTCAGTTTACTGCTGGGATTTTGCCTCTATCCCCCGTTCAGTCTTGCGCATGACCATAGATCTAAGCCCCACAAGTAATTTATTGATTTTGCATGAAAGCAGATGGGAATGTGAATTAACACAGTGGCACCAGACTCTGAGCAAATTGGTTTTCTTTTTTTCTTTTTTAAGGGAAATGCATGGTATTCTTGCTGCATTCTTAAGTTACCTCTCGGTAAATGCTGAGGAAACATTCTCAGGCTCATCATACCCATATTCACCCAGATGTTAGACTGCTGTGTCCGAGTAGCAGGCTGCTGTCTCAGGAAGAGAAGATAGCGAGGAAATAATTCCAGTTCTGGAATGTCTGTCTTGCTATTCTTGATCACCTGTTGTTTTAAAAGATAAAAAGTGATCACTCTAAAAGAAGAAACAAAACTTGCCATTTTAATCTAACTTCTTAGATTTATCTTTAAACTGTTTGACAAGTTCACTACTTGTATTTCAGTAGATTACTGAAACTCATATATTTAAGTTATATGAGTTTGAATACTCAAGCTCCTGCTTCTACACCCATCTTTTAAGATTATAACTCCTGTGGTGTTTTCTCACTTTTCATTTAAAAGGGAGTAACAAAATTAAGGGAAAAAAACCTTAAATAGTATCTATAATTCTGCTACCTTCACACCATAACTCTTTTTTTCACTTTTACATATTTCACATATATAAATGACTGATGTTTTAAGGACAAATTCATAAAGCTGGAGATAAAAGTAAAAAATTGTGGAAGTACTGAAGTCATTAACTATATAGTCATGTTGCCACCTAAAGTTTAGCAATTTACACTATTCCCAGTAATGTATGAATGTACCACTTTCACAAAACCTTATCACTGGACATCATTAAAAAAACCTCCATTTCTTTAATACATGTAAAGAATATTATAAATTACTTAAAATTTTATTTATCGTATTACTAGTAAGAATAAAACTGTTTCCATATAAAAATTTTCTATGTTCTACTTGAGTAACCAGTTTGTTCATATATTTTTTGTCTACGATTTCAACAAAAAATTGGATGTACAAAACTGAAGTTTCACATTGTTGGAATAGGGTTTTTAAGTAGCTCTAACCTGCTTACGAGCCCATATACACAGGAAAACATTATTAAAATATTCTTTTATGAGTTTTAAGAGTAGCACATTATCAATTTTATTAATATATTCTAAAAGGACAGCAGGGTTAACACTCAAACTCTTTCAAACAAAATATCGTACAGAATCGTAACAGTCTCAGGTGATCAGGCTGTATTTTATTTCCCCTTACTCTAGTAACCAATATCTTATGCAACAGAGCATTTTTTATTATCAAGAGGGGGCAATAAAGAATCAAATAAAAACAACACTACAAACCAAACCTTTAGGACTATTTCTTAAAAGTATTCTGCATGTTGTGATATGCTAGAATATAACACTTGAAAGCATCCATTTGGGAGGTTTTCAACTTCTATTTAAACAGTAAGTGTAAAAGGAGCCCTCCCTGGCACATTCTTCTCAGATCACTGGAAGAAATAAAACCTGTCCACCTTGCCTAGACAGGCACTGACAGCTGCAAAGCCAACCATCACTTCTTATGATTTCAGTTTAAGTGTGCTTTTCAAAATGATTAATAATTCAGCATCTGTTGTCAGACAACATAAAAATATACCTCTGGCAGAATCTTAACTGAAATGGAGTAGTTCTTATAATATGCATCTTGCTTTTCAAGATAACAGGGGATTTTGCGAGCAAATTACAGTTTAACAAATTCTCACACACACACGTACACACATACATTTACACATTCATTTACATTTTAATTATCCTTGAGTATGAACTTGTTAAAAACTTCAATGTTACCCAGCAAACAAGAAATGCAATATAATCCCTTCATCTGAAAACTAGCTTAGGCATAATCTTTACAGAAGGGAATAAATAATATGTATTAAAAAGTAAAATGTGTGTATCTTTTGATATAGCAATTCCATTTATAGGAATCTACCTTGAAGAGATCATCACACACATTTGGAAAGAGAATGGTTACAGAAAATTGCTTTAAACAACTAAAAGCTAAAAGGTAAACAAAATGTCCACCAATTGGTAACTGGTTAATAAATGATTTCTGTACATATGTGTGCATGTATGTAATGTATATAAGGGAACACTATTCAATTATTAAAAATGATGGTTCCAGTCTAAATTTATTAGCATACAAAGATATTGTTTGTATGTTAGTAAAAACAGATCACAAAACAGCAGGTATGATTCATTTTCATAAAATTATCCACACGTATCTATATACGCATATGGATAGAAACAGAGGGATGCTTGGAAAGATGTACAACGAAATGTTGTTAGTAGTTATCTCTAGGTGGTAGGATATGACATGATTTTTACTTTCTTTTTTTCTATATTGCTTAAGTTGTTATTGAGCATGTATCCCATGTACAAATATAATAAAGCTATGTTTCAAAAAATATGATTTCTGTAAGTATGAAGGTGAAAGCATTCATTTTTAACCTTGCCATGGCTATAGTGTTCTCTAACTGGGAACATCGTATTTTCAATGTTTTCAAAGCAATCTTCCCTGAAATCAGGCAAATTTATCATATTTAGAGATGAAAAAATACTACTGAGTCAGCAAATGAACATTTAACCCAGAAAAATTATGGTTTAAACTAATATTTATCTGACATCAATGTAAAAAACATGACCTTTTGTGAGGCTCTGAACAAACTAATTTAATAATTATTATATAATGATGATAACAATGAGAGTTGCAAGCAGTCAACATTTATGGACCACTTACTATGAATCGGATGATGTTCTAACCACACGTGTTATTTAATTCTCTTTTTTCCTTTTTTAGTTCCCTCCCCCTTCCCTTGTATTATTTAATTCTCAAAACAACTCTAACGAGGTAGGCAAAATTATTCCCATTTTACAGATGAGAAAACTAAGATTTAGAAACTGGAACACTGGCAATCTGAATTCAGACAGGCTCTAAAACATCAAACTATATACAACATTGAACCTATTCCTTCCATTCCATGTTAGCCATCCACTTCCACAGGCATATCATTGTATCATTGGTTCCTAATATAGTGCTCAATAAATGCTGAATGAATGAATGAATGTGAAGGAACCTAAAAGTATTTGTTCAACTAATTTGAACAGGTTCTGATTACTCTGCTACCATAACAGAAGAACAGATTTGAGGATAGTGAGATTCATACAAGAAAGTACTGAAGACCCCATCTATGACTGCTCCTTATATAAGGCACTACTAGCTATACTTACTGGTCTAGGTAAGGCCAGGTTTGCTCCATACCAATGATAAAGTGCTCTCCACACAGGTTCTGGGACCATTTCATAATCTCGTCCGTGGATCAGCTGTGGAGTTCGTTTTAATCGTCCTCCTTCTAGTGTTAATGATGTAGCCTGAAAAAGAATAAAAATATTGATTTTTAATATTACAAAGTCTTTTGTGTTTTAACAAAACCTAGATGAAAGAGAACAAACTCATATGTCACTACCCAGAGTTTCATGTTACCGGAAATACTGAACTTTTAAAGAGAGATTTTTATTTTGACTTTCAAAATAAACTATTTAAGATAGGGAACTCAAGACAAATCATTTGGAAAAATCATCAGAGCATTTGGAAATAACACCAGTTTTTGCAGATTTCTTTCAAACAACAGAAAATATTTTGGAAAAAATTTTCCATATATAGTACATGTGAAACAACATTTTTACAGTAGCTGTCGTAAGAAAGAATAACATTTCCAAGGATCACTATACTACTTCTCTGTTAGTTCTAAATCACAAAATGTTTTTCCAGAAATGTACTCTACAGGTGGGCCCTGGGTGTGGTGGTTTCCAACTATAATCCCAGTTACTTGGGAGGCTACAGTGGGAGGACTGCTTGAACCTAGAAGTTGGAGGCTATAGTGAGCTATGATCACGCCACTGCACTCCCAGCCTGGGCAACAGAGTGAGACCCCATCTCTTGAAAGAAGGGAAGGGAAAGGGGAAGGGAAGGGAAGGGAAAAGGGAAAAGGGAAGGAAAAGGGAAGGGAAGGGAAGGAAAAGGGAAAGGGAAAAGAAAAGGGAAAGGGAAAAGAAAAAGGAAAGGAAAAAAGGAAAGGAAGAAAGGAGGAGATGGGAGGGGAGGAAGGAAGCATTCAAAGAGACTTCCATCTAAAACAGGGTAATTAAATGAATCACCAATGTCTTGCTATGTGCTAAAACCTCTAAATTGAAATTTATTGGCATCCTGAAAGAGAAGAACTTTAATTTTAGATGTGAAATTATTTACCTTTACTGGTTCTTGAGTTACTAGTGGCTGGTTATCAATAGCCCCTGGTTTCTGAGGATTAAGGTGCAACAAAATATTCCCATTGGCTCCTAGCAAACACTGGTTGTTATTGTCAGAAGTATTATGTTGTCGAGCAAAGCACACATCTGCCCCTGGTGTGGCAGAATACAGAAAGCCTATGAAGAAAAGGAGGATGGAATCTCTTATTTTTAGTTATTATACATAAACAGGCTTAAAGATATGAACTCAATGGCCATGTATTGGTTAATGCTATTATTCTGTTGGCATGTCAGCAGAGTGTTAGATTCTGATAAATCTGTAGAAGATAGGAAATACGATGTATCCTTTTCTGGATAATTCACAGCATGGCACTAAAGTAGACTAAAAGCTTTTAAAAGTATCACCAAGTGAACATTTGGATACCCTCCAAGAATATCTATTTAATAATAATTCATCGTGAGAATTACATGTCCTCTGATAGGAAGGGAGGAAGTGAGCTAAATACGGGTTATTAAGTATGAAATGTCCGATTTTCTTAAGTACTAATTGGTATCTCTGACATTTCACTTTGACACTTATTTTATTTTTATTGTGAAGGTACATCCTCATTCTTTCAAACACATGGTTTGGCTTGTGATTATCTTTCACAATTTTTTTTAGAGCAATTTTTGTGAAACCATGGATAAGTAAAAAACTTGTGTTATTTTTGAATATGAGTTCTGTCGTGGAAATAATGCAGATAGCTCGAAATATCAACGAAGCGTTTGGGAAGGATGTGGCTAATAAATGCACAGTACGTTGATGGTTTGAGAAGTTCCATTCTGGTGATTTTAATCTTGAAAATGAGCCATGTGGGTGACCAGACACCAAGGTAGATAATGATGAGCTGACAGCTGTAGTGGAAGCGAATCCATCTCAACCTATGTGGGAACTAGCAGCAGCAAGGTTTGATGTTACTTTTCCAACAATAGTGGATCATCTGAGACAAATCCTCAAGGTAAAGAAGCTGGATAGATGGGTACCACATAAATTAAACAAGCGTCAGAAGAGAAATCGTCTTGAAGCTTCCTTTCTTTGCTGTCATTACATAAAGGCGAATCATTTCTACACCGTATTGTTATGTGTGATGAAAAATGGATTCTTTTTGACAATAGCAAGCATTCAGCACAATGGTTGGATAAAGATGAAGTGCTGAAATGCAGTCCAAAACCGAATATTCATCAAGAAAAGCCAATGGTGTCTGTTTGGTGAGCCAGTGCTGGTATTAGCCACTAAAGCTTCACAAAATCTGGTCAATCCATTACAGCAGATGTCTACTGCAACCAATTGGATGAAATGATGAGGATGTTTACGATTAAGCAGCCCAGATTGGTCAACAGAGACAGGCCAATCCTCTTGCAAGACAACGTTTGACCACATGTCACACAAACAACACTGCTCAGACTACAGAAGCTGGACTTGGAAACTTTCTGTTACCCACCATATTCATCAAACCTTGCACCAACTACCAATTCTTCCAGGCTTTGGACCACTTGTTACAAAGAAAAATATTCAATTCTCAAAAAGCTGTGGAAAACGCCTTTCGTGATTTCATCACCACTCGCTTTTCACGCTTCTTTGTTGCTGGCATAAACAAGTTAATATTAAGATAGCAAAACTCTGTTGACAGTTTTGGTGCATACTTTGATTAATTGTATTGCTTCTTGTTTGAGATATAATAAACTATACACTTTTGATTCGAAATTGGACATTTCATATTTAATGACCTAATAGCTGAGCTTTCACAGTCTCCTTTAATTATTTTCTTCTACCTACAAACACATTTCAATATTGTTGGTAGATGATAGTGATAGGAAGTCTCTGGATTAAAGGGAAGGAGCCAAAACAAGAACTCCAACAAAAGAGTGCTAGGGTGCTAGATAGACCCTAATGTTTTTATTTGAAAGAAAATCATCATCTTTATAATAGGAAAATAAGCACAGAAAAATGATTAACGATAGCTTAAAGTTGTGAGCCTTAATGGTATTTTAAGGTAGTTCAACTCTCAACTACATGTTAATCTTAGGTAAACATTCTAGTCATCAATCACTTTATAACCTTCCACCTGTGGTACTGCTCCACCTGTGGATAACAGGTAATATGGTGAGCACAAACCACACAGGATCTTGATAGGATTAAAAAATAATCTGGTGTTAAAGCTGATTAGCACTTCCAGGACTGCTGCATGACCTTTGTATAATATTATGAGAAAGAGGAAGAGAAGCAGTAGATTCTACAAAGAGCTTTGTAGAGAAAATGCTAGCTCTGTTCACTTCGTTTATACCTTCTACAGAAAAGGAGAGAAAATCTCAGAGGAAATAACAACAGGGTAAGACTGGGGGATCTAATAATGGGAATCAACTCAATTCAGTTGGGCCACAGAAACACCAAACCATCTTCCCTGTAAGTGTGGAAAGACTAAGTTTTAGGTAAATAGCAAGGACTAAAGGGAATTCTTTCTCAGTATTTTAACAAAATAATCCCCAAATTCTGGCCTGAAATGTCCGCAGAATCTGATGTGAGGGTGCATTTAATCCAATAAAGGTAGAGAGAGTCCTGGAGGTGGAAATTTTTATATGCTCAAAAACCATCTTCCCAAATTTAAATGTATTGACTAAATAATTTAACAGTAATATGGAGAGATGTGGCTTGATCAATAAAAACAGTGAAAATATTTTCATAATGAGAGCTTAATGAAGTAGAATATGAAAAAGCTTTTCTTAGTAAAACTATTAAAATATTCATGAATGTTATAACTAATCATTTCATTCAAAATTTATTTTTGTGAATGGAAGCCTGATACCCAATCCCCCAATCCCCACACTCTCTGCCCAGTTAGACTCCCTTAAGAACTAACTATGACTAAACCTCATGGGGAATAAGGCATACTTACTGCTGCCAGCAGTTTCTGAGGCTTCAGATGCAGTAGAAATGTTGTCTGAAAATTTCTCTTCTGTGGTATTCACATAACTGAGGCTGCCACCAATTCTGTCTTCACCCTGCTCCATAGGATGCACTGGTGTTCCAAACGAATGTTTCCCTCCATTCATAATAGATGATGGCTCAATTACAACGGGGTTAGCATCCTAAAATCATGAAGTCAGAATATAAGCAGCAAAATTTAATAAACTGACAACTATGTATAGCCTTCAAAAATGAATCTCACAATGATCTATTGTTTCTAATCCCCCTGTGGTTGCCTACAGCCATTTTAAAACATTTTAATATATGTTAATAACTAAATTTTAATCTCTTTAAGGGGGAAAAGTATGTATGTAAAAAATTTGGTGAAGTAGACTGGGAATGAACTGTGAAGGACTCTGTGCCATATAAAGTAATTTAGACTTTATTTTGTTGGAAGCCTTTTTAATATTAAAAATTAAATAACATTTATAATTTTTATTAAAGATTAACAGTCACTGTAAAAAATACAGAAAACATGAAGAAAATAAATATATGTACTCAGATTCCATCATTTAGCAATAACTACAGTTCACATTTTGATGTGTTTTCTTTATTTCTTGTGACTGAAAAAAATATATGTATATGTAAAAGATGAGTGGTGTATGTATATAGTTAAGGGTAAGGCCATGATCTACCAGCTATGTTACATTTCACAATAACTAAACTTCTAAGCCTCAGTTTCTTCATGGGTAAAAATTAGAGAAATATTAGTATCTACTGTACTGGAGTTGTTACAAAGATTACATGGCATTCAATAAATCTGAATTATCATTTTGGTTGTAGTTAAATCAATAAATCATATTTTAAACACGGTATATTTTTTTCACTAAAATCATATTTTTTCTGTGAGAAACTTTTAAATAGAGAATTAGCATTATCTAATTTTTGCTTTAAAAATAACTTCAGTGCAGTGTTAGAAAGGACCAGAGGCCAAAATTGAAGCTGGGACATAAATCAGAAGACTCCAATAATAATTCAGGTAAGAGATGATGAAGTCCTAAACCAAGCTAGAGCCAGAAATGAGGAGATGAAGAGAAGAGCATGGATTTGGTAAAGATGCAGGAAGTGAAAAAAATCTGACAATTAACTGTGTATAAAAAAGGAACAAGGCAATTGCAAAGATGTGGAAACAACCCAAGTGCCCATCAATACATGAGTGGATTAATAAAACGTGGTATATGTATACCATGGAGTATATTTAGCTATAAGAAACAATGGTGATATAGCACCTCTTGTATTTTCCTGGATAGAGCAGGAACGCATTCTACTAAGTGAAGTATCCCAAGAATGGAAAAATAAGCACCACATGTACTCACCAGCAAATTGGTTTCACTGATCAACACATAAGTGCACATATAGGAATAACATTCATCGGGGGTCAGGCAGATAGGAGGGGGGAGGTGGGGATGGGTAGATACATACATAATGAGTGCAACGCGCACCATCAGGGGGATGGGCACGCTTGAAGCTCTGACTGGGGGGGAGGGGCAAGGGCAATGTAACCTAAACATTTGTACCCCCACAATATGCAGGAAAAAGAAAAAAAAAACGAAAAAGGATAATTCCAAGGAAGAACACGAGGTGCTGGTTTAGAAGATTGGATGGGAGTTAAGACTCTTACAAAATAAGGTATATTGATGAATGGGAATGGTTTGGGAGTGAGCTTATTTTGAGATATTCTGGCTTTAGATATCTGGACATTTGAAGCTCAGGACAGAGAAACAGGCTGGATATAAAGACTTGAGGCTATTAGACTTCCTGAAACACACAAAAAAATGGTGTATACAGAATGAGAAGTGAGCAATATTTACAGGGTAGGTAATGGAAGAATCTTGTTGGGGACACTGATTCTGAATGGTCAGAGAGGCAAACAAACAAACAGGACATTGTAAAGTCTCAGAGGGAGAAACCAATAGCATAGAACTATTTTCCACTAAGTTTAAGAGTGAAAAAAGAGAGAGATTTGAGAAGCAGAAAGGGAAGGTGCTATGAGAATTTTAAAGAGAGATCAAAATACTATCTGTGATTGAAAGAGTAAGAGAAAAGCTAAAAGGACTAACCAGCAGAACAAGATCCCAAAGCAGGAGACAGAAAATAGCATGGGTAGAAGAACTCAGTCAAGAAACTCTGACATGAATTATAGCAGATAAAGCTGATCAATGAATGTCAGTCTTAAAGGCACTGCCTATAAACTAATTGACACATCGAATTTAACAAACTCCAAGTCAGAGTACATCAACAGCATAGTCGATGCTTTTGTTTTCTTAAAGCAATTATAGAATCCCTAATTTTAGTCAACACAAGGAGACATTGATCAACACTATATCAGCTGTTTTCCTCTCTTTGACCTATAAACCAAGTGAATACTATTAATCTATGGAACTTTTAGAAGTAAGCTCTGAAGAAATTACAGTGCCTTTAATTGAAAGAGTGTCAAGAAGAGTTAGAACAAAACCTTGGTTTCTTTCCACATACCAATTAACTGTATTGGATTTAAATTTTTAAATAGCAATACAGCCTTATTATTCAAACTCCAAACAATTCAGAAGTATAAATATTCACCTTCTGTTACAGATCCAAATCTTAGCATCTTCTGGTAATTATCAACTTTGTTAAAGTCAGGGGAAAGTACAGTGGAAAAAGTTTCATTCCATATTCAATTTTCTTTCAATCCTCTGATTACTTCAGGGAAAGGGTCTCAGTTTGGTGCTAATGTGCTAATCTAACACTTGACAATGTCTCTTTCTAACAAAGAGAGAACAGTCCTCAATAGCAGTGTTTTCCAATGGCAACACTATTTAGCTGGAATTTAAAAATATTAGTGCTTTCTATTTCTGGTGACACTGATTTTCTATTTAAGATAGTGATATAAAATTTCCTTTCAAAATACATTAAATTAAAAATGGTGAGATTATTTATATATACATATATGAATTTTTACATATTAAGTAACAATTACATGGGCACTATATGGGAAAATGGTGACCATAGTAAACAAATGATTAAAAACTGGGAATCTACATTAAATATGGATTTTTGGATCATCAATATTTTAAAATGGACCATTCACCAAAGAAATCAAAATTATATAGACAAGAGAACAACAGAACCAAACTGACCTATGTCAAAAAGCAGTATAAACGTAAATTAAGCCTAAGTAGTTTATTTTCTTAAAGATAATATCGAGTATCTAACAGCTTTTCTAATATTGAATACACACCAACACAAAATTTTAATTAGGTTTCAAAAGAAAATTTCCCACAAACTTAAATGACTTATTATTTAAATCAATTCAACCACTTTCTTTAGTTATGCTTTCTGATTTATTTGGTCTGGAGTGGAGCAAAAGCATTTTTTTTAAGTTCTCTATGTGATAACCATTGCCTAGTGAGGATTACAGTCTCATGCATTTATTTTCATAATGTGTTCCAGATGCTGACAGTTTAGGAACTGATTTGTTATTAAATCTATTACTTGCTCTGGAACTTGCTTTTTAGAAAAAGATTAAGATTTTAATAAGCTTTTGGGTCATTTGCTTCTTTCCCATAAAGATGGAGCAAGATAGACAGCATAGTCATTTAGAAGGAGTAACAGTGCCACCTTTCAGAAAAATTAAAATTAAAGTCTGTCCCCAGGCCAATTTGTTTTCCTCCAGAATAATCACTTTATTCTTGCTACATGTGTTCTTGAACTTAAACACTGTCTGCATAACTATCATATTGTTGGCAGGCCAACTTCTTTATAAATTTATACTCACTTCTCTATTCTATTCTCTGGGCCAGACACGATCCTAAGTACTTTTCTTGAATTACACATTGCAGTTTTACACTTTGAGGGGAGGCATTTTACTATCCCTGTTCTTTGGTTTGTTTGGTTTTTTGAGACAGGGTCTTGGCTCTGTCACCCAGGCTGGAGTACAGTGGCATGATCATAGTTCACTGCTGCCTCAAAAGCCTGGCTGCAAGCAATCCTCCCGCCTTAGCCTCCCAAGTAGCTGTAACTACAGGTGTACACCACCATGCCCAGCTAATTTTTTTATTTTCTTTGTAGAGACAGGATCTTGCTACATTGTCCAGGCAGGTCTCAAACTCCTAGGCTGAAGTGATCCTCCCACCTTGGCCTCCCAAAGTGCTAGGATTATAGGTGTGAGCCTGTGTTTCTAAATAAAATTTACATGAAACCATTCCCATAATATTTCTTATTCTAAAGAGCTCAGGATTAATACATAGGTTGAATTTATATATATCATTGGCAAGAAAATAGGGTAATAAAAATATTACCACTCATTAAATTTGTTAGGTTGAATGTCATAAGAATTTGTCAATAGAATGATTGTAACAGCTTTTCAGAGGCTGCAATCTTTGCCCCCAGAGATTGCAGACTGTACCATATGCTTTTAACACGGCACAGTGAATAAAATAACAACACCCTTTAGACTTGGAGAATATGGGCTTTTCTTCACTTCTTTCCCAATGCTCCAAACAGTGGTCTGTCTTCTGTCTTTGGCTTTCTTTTCTATTACAGGAATCTGTTGCTCTCAGTGGCCTCCACTGCCTGAAACTGTCACCCCTCCTCGGGTTCCTTCCTTTTCCCCTTCCTCCACCCTTATTTTTCCTGTTATTCCTTCCACTCTTTCAGTGAAAAAGCTAATCTTTTCTTTCAACTAATCTTATTATTGCTTTCCTTCTATATGCTGACCAAACTCCTATATATTATAGAATGTTAGAGTCACCGGCTTTTTTCAACTGTGTTGTTTCTGACCGCTGCAGGAATTTTTTTTTTTTCCTAAACATCAAAGGATCTCGTTTAGTTTTTATTGACTTCCAGGTCTGAAACTATCTGAAATTATCCTAGAAGCCTGCGTTTTCAGGAAGATAGGTTCCTAGATAAAGTTTCACCCATGGTGAGAAATTTCCTCACTTTCTGAGTCAACAATTCCTAAAAAGCCTATGAAGCACTTACTTTAACATGGGAATTCTATTTTGAGAATTTTATGATTCCCTCTGAGTTGGATGAATAGTTTCTGTTTTCTAAAAATATGGGTCAGAATTCACCTTTTTCTCTACTGATGGTACTATTTCATTTTATGCCTTATACATATGTATGCTACAAGTATTAATGATCTTAAATAATTAACAGTTTTATCAATTTTTATATTTCATTAGTCTGAAATGCTGGTTTTAGAAAAATAGAAAGTGACATGCAGTAATGGAAAATGTTATCAAGGCAAGAAACAGGAGACCTCAGCTCTATCAGGTAATAAATTAATTGTCTAATACAGCTTTGAGCAATTATAAAATCTAAAGGACCTCCGTCAGAGGCTCCATTTGTAAATCTAGAGAAGAAAGGTGATTTAAAGTACTTTCTAGTTCTAAAGTTACATGATAACTAAATAGTAAAATCTGTAAAATAATAATAGCTGCTCCCTCATAGTTCTCACACAGACACATGTATACTATTAATACAAATGATGATAAACAGAAAAGATTACACCATTCCTCCCTATTTGAATGTTTACAGAAGGAGATTCCATATAGAAGAAAAAGGCCTGGCACATTAAGGAGGGAAAAGATTGGTAAGATCCCACAAGCAGAGAAACAATCAAATATTCAGGCTCAAGTGAATCATAGCATATCTGGGGTAAACCACTTCTGAGAAAGGATGACTTATTTTTCCTGCTCCCTTGGTTTCTGATCTTTTCATTTAGGCATGCCACCATCTGAAACACACAATCTGCCCTCACTGACAATTAGTAATTCACATGAGCAAACAGGTTACTTTGTGAAAAGAAAACACTAACTAAAGCTAAGGAATGTTTTAGGCAGATAAAGCTCAGAGTAAGATCAAATTATCCAACATGTTAATACTAATTTTTTTTTTAAACAAGGCATTTGCCAAAGTTGCCACATATACTCACTGGAGAAATTTAAATCATTACTGCTACTGCTGCTGCTATAACTACCACCACTACTACTACCACCACCATCTTCAACCTTATATAGGGTTCCTAAATGCCAGGAACCGGGCTAAGTGCTTCACATATATTAGCTCATTTAATTCTCATAACAGTCTTATTGGAATAATTTTTTTTGAAATAGATAATTATTAATCTCATTGTTCACATGTGAAAACTGAGGTAGAGAACTCAAGGTCATACAGGAAGCGGTAGGGCCAGGACTCTATCATAGAGAGTCTAAGCTTACTATGATTATCTTATACCAGTTTCTCATAACAACGGATAATACTTACTATGCCCCAGACACTTTTAAAACACTTAACACATATCAAACTCATTTAATCCTCATAACAGCCTATGAGGGAGGTTATTATTATTTTTATTTTACAGATGGGGAAAACAAGGCCCAGAATGTCACTTTTTAAAAAGGTTATTTGCATTTAAAAGGAAGTTATTTTTTATTTAGTAAAGAATATTTTTCTAATTAGTACATATATTCAGAAAGGATTGCCATTACTCCACTTACATGTTTTTTTTTGCCATCTTATTAATAAGTTGCCATAGTTCTTTGCCTCCTTCCCCTCCATATGAACTAATACTCTCTTCCCAGGTTATTGTTATTCTTGCAACAATAAATTAGCCTTCATTTTAAGTAGATTTTGACCAACACCATACTAGACAATAATGCCAGAGTGGGGGAGGAATATGTAGATTCTCCGCTGTACATCTCTCCCTCTACTCTCCTCAAATTCCTCTAATGCACAAAAGGATTATGGCAGGTAAAAACAAACTAGGTTCATGTTCTTGTCAGTGCACTGTCTGTTTATAAGGGACATGCTGCTAAGAGCAAGACCTCTGTCATGTTCCTAAAGAAAACAAAAACTAATACATTCAAGACAAAACTAGATTATTCTTTGAGTCTATACTTAGTAAGACATTAATAACCACTCATTCTAAGGCTAAACTAAGAATACAAAGACCAAAAAGTATTTCAAAATAAAGACTAAAGCTTTACCCGCCCCCCCGCCTTTTCTTGTTTCTTTACTTACACTCACTATCATCACCTACAAGGTTCTTTGTCATTTGCCTTTTTTACCAAAATCTGTGTTTCCCAATTATTAACACAGTGGCATCAGATTTTGAGTAACTTGGTTTTCATTTTTTTTTTAAAGGGAACTCAGAATTCTTACTGCATTCTTAAGTTACCTCTTGGTAAATGCTGAAGAAACATTCTCAGACTCATACCCATATTCACCCACATGTTAGACTTTTGTGTCCGAGTAGCAAGCATGTGCTACTACACCTAGCTAATTTTTAAATTTTTTGTACAGACAGGGTCTTGCTTTGTTGTCCAGTCTGGTCTCGAACTCCTGACCTCAAGCGATGCTCTTGCCTTGGCTTCCTAAAGTGCTGGGATTACTGGTGTGAGCCACCGTACCTGGTCAATATAACAGCCCCACATTTAAAATAACCCATACACCCATTAACAGTAGCATGTGAAAACACACTACTAAACTCTGCAAAAGGTAAAAAGAACAAGGAAGAATGGTAAGGTAGAAAATGTAAAGAGTATCTACCAATACACTAATAATAAGCAGTGGCACGGCCGGGTGCGGTGGCTCACACCTGTAATCCTAGCACTCTGGGAGGCCGAGGCGGGCGGATCGTCCTGAGCTCAGGAGTTCGAGACCAGCCTGAGCAAGAGCGAGAC
>RJWJ010027532.1:0-22132 GCA_004363605.1 Indri indri
TGGAAAATTTGATGAATTTTCAGTTCCCATGGGACAGAAGGTTTAGAGAGGAGATCTATTCCAGAATCAGAGTCTCACAGACAGAACAGCAACAGTGAGAAAAGTTCTTATAAGATTTTGAAAACTAACCCAAAACACAGTTTTTCCAAAGGACGCTGGTCAAGAAGAAACCTCTGAACTTTTTAGTCCCTGGCACTATCTTGAAGGACAAACTCTGGGTCTTTGTCCTCTCCCCTTTGAACTTTCCTCTTAAAGATAAACAAGAAGAAATGGCGAGGACAGACAGAAACAAAGAATAGTGCTAATAATTAGGCAGATTTCCAGCAAGGATAAAAGTTTTCCCAATCTTATCAGATAACCAAAGAATTCCTGAAAAGGGTTTCTTAATCTTGGGGCACAAAATAAACTCAGCATTTGGAGAAGTCAAAGAAATGAAATAAAAAAGAAATGAGAGCCAGGCCCAACATAGGACTTCTAAACTGCCTTGTCAAAGTCAGAGAGATCCCAGGAGGAGGCTACAGTGCTCAGGGGAGCTCTATGTTTCAGTTGAGAGTCTTACGTAGTGATGGTGGGGAGGTCTCAATTGAATTTCAGTGGGGTTGCCAAAATAGTTGAATGCTGGCTCCAAAATACCATCAAACTAACCTGTTGATAAGGCAAAACTGAGTTTATTGCTTACTGTAGTAAGAGAGAAAAATACCTTTACAAAGTTTTAGTAGCATGTCAGAAGGGGGAGGGCAAAGTCAAAATATTTATGAGGCTTTGTTTGAGGTCTGCTTTAAAGTAGATCTTTCAGTATGGGGACTTGATCAGGACTGGGTAAGTATCATGACATAATATTTTGGGATTGATGGACACCGCAAAGTGAGAATTTTGAGGTGTTTCAAGGAGTCTTAGAGAATAAATAGTATTAATAATTTGATATCGTCTACTGAAAACTTGAGCAGTCTGATGTTCCTTTTAAATGGGTTTTCAGTAAATTCCTGAAACAAACGATAAACATTTTCAAGTTGTAGCTTCCTGAACAAGAGCTTCCTGGAATAGTAAAGTCATATCGATGAAAATGATGAAGTAAACAGAGACAAGTTAAAGTAATCAGTAGGCTGCTTGCCTGTATGTTTTCCATCCTCAGTGGAGGATCACAGATAACTATGCATGGTTGCTGACAAAAGAATTACAGGTTTAACTATGTTGCTTGAAACTGCAGAAGTGAACAGAAGAGAAAATGAGAGTAGAATCATCTTGGGAGAAGGGAGGAGAGAAGAGAAGACGGGGACTTTTAAAGAGCTAAATTCTCATCTTTCATACCGGAAATTCAGGCATAATTTCTAAAAGTTATAATAAAGAAATGGTAGTATATCTGGTGAGAGAAGCAGCATTCATCATTATAAGCCTTTTGGTATTTTTTTAACCATGTGAATATATTCCTTTGATATTTAATAATTCAAAAAAAAAATCAAGAAGGAAGGGCTGATTAGCAATAGAAAATCCAGTAGCGAGGCTGCAGAGAAGAAGCGCTGTGATTAGAGAAGGGGTCCTTGGTGATCTTCTCTGCTCTCTCAGAGTGCTGGGGTGCTAGGTGTCCGGGAGAGAAAGGGCAAGGAGGAGAAAGTAGAAGGAAAGGGCTTGAGACATTGCAGGACGGAAGGAAACAGAAACAGGGTAGTCCTGGGGAGGGCACGCTGTGAAAGGGAGGGGATGTGACAGTGACGGGTGCAGAGGGGTGACTGGGACCCTGCTGAGCTTCCTCTTCTCTCTCCCGCCCTCCCTCCCTCTCCGCTTCTCCTTTTCCTCCTTCACTGGCTGTTACATGGACGCGAAGTAGTTTTTATTACAGTTTTTGGTGTATTTATTGAGTATAGTTTTATGTTTCCTGTTCATAATTGAAAAAGCAGATGAGTTCAACATTTTCTGTTTCTCACACACAAAAAAATGTATTAAACCAAATGGCGTTGCTTTTTATTCTCTGTGGTCTTCAGTTGACTTCATTCAGTGGGTGAGTGGTCTTCAAGATTCGACCCTCCCCCTTCCTCCAGCCTACACTACTCCCTTTGGTAAATGTAATCCACCTTCTCATATGCCAGAACTTTTATTGTTTCCCTGGTGACTTGTGCTCTTCTGTGACACCTTTGATTATTTTAACCTGCTCTAGGTTTTATCTGCGATATCATAAGTTGGTCATTTTGGAGCTTAGTATTATTCAAATTATTCCTGAACTCGTTTTTTGATTTTCGAACTATACGTATACTTCTTCCAGTAAAGAGTGAAACAAGGGCTTCATTCTACTGAGGAGTCAATTGCAATTTTTAGTTAAATAGTGACAATAAACACCTGAATTATTTGATATAAGTATCAGCATATGAAAACACCGACTGGGGATTCACATAGGAGTGAAATCCTAGCCAGTAATTATTTACTAATATTAATATAACCTCTTATATTTATCAGATGAATTTAGCACAAATACACAACTAAAAATGACAAGAAAAGGTTAAGTAGTCTGTTTTCAAATTGGAAGCTATGGGGAAGTAAAGATTTTCGTGGTCATAGGAGGCCTAGGGAAAGAAAGTCAAGAACTGGCATCGTGGCATGGCAATAATATTAGGTTGGAATCAGAAGGCATGATGTCTAGTACTAGCCTCTCACTTAAGCAAATTACTTAATCTCTCCAGGCTTCCATTTCTTTATTCATAAAATGGGGCTAATGATAGAAATCTGTAAGATTGTTTGAGGATTAATTTAAATAATGAACGTGAAATGCTTGGGACAGTACTTGGCACATAGTACAAACTTAATAAATTATTAACTATTTTTTGTCAATATTACTATAACTATTGCTGCTACAGCTACAAATTCACTATTTGCTTTCAGGCAAATGCCTTTACCTATTAGGGCATCTGTTAGAATAGAGGAGATCTATCTTACCTCTGTTTCTTGTGACACTCCAATTTGGTGCTCTTCCACCTAAGAGCCACCATTTGCCACCACAGCCATGTGGTTCTCTGTGGAAACTGGGTGCCCTGAGAATGGATATCTATATACTATTCCTAGATAGGGTAGGTAGCAGACATTCTTTCTAATGTTATCACATAAGCAAATTCAGTTATGTCTAGGTCTTAACCAGCATCAGAGTCTATTGAAAATGAACCTAAATTCTTCTCATGATCCATAATCAGCTTCTTAAACTCAGGATTCTATCTGATGTCTTTTCCTTTTCAGGGTTGCTCAGACCGTTTTCTGAGGGATCTTCCCCTACAGTGACTGCAGAGTCAGACTGCCCAGCTTTCCTCTTCTCTGCTCTCCCAGAAAACAGTAAAAAGAAAAGAAAAAGGAAAAGGGGAAAAGGTCTCCTTTTCACCTTTTGTTTCAACTACTTCATTCTCTTTCTCTTATTTCTAATATTCTCTTTTTAATTAATTTTTAATTGCAAAAGTAATGCATAAATAATTATCCTTGAAAAAAATGAACATATTCTAAATAAGGAGAGTTCTCTTTGTATTCTGTCCCTACTCTTATTCCTCTCTCCCCATCTCTGGAGTTCTCCACTTTTATCATTTTGATGTATATTCTTCTAGATTTCATATTTATGTGCATATATTAGGGACCTTTATTAATATATGTAGATCTACCCATTTTTTTAAAGTGCTGCATTAATCCACAGTATGGCTGTACTTTGCTTTATTTAGCAATTCCCCTTTTGACAAACATTGAAGATACCTTGGTTTTTAAGAAATATGGTAGTACTAAGTGAACAAAGCCAGTCACAAAGGACCATATATTATATTTCTCCATTTACATGAAATGTCCAGAATAGGCAAATCTATAGAGACAGAAAGTAGATTAGTGGTTTCCTACCCCTGAGGTGGGGAGAAGGGTTGTGGGGGTGATATCTGAGGGCTGCAGGGTTTCTTTCTGGGGTAATGGAAATGTTCTAAAATTGCAATGATGGATGCACAACTCTGTGAATATACTGAAAGCCATTGAATTATACACTTTAATGGGTGAATTGTATGGGATGTGAATTATATCTCAATGAAGCTGTATAAAAGACAAAGAAATATAGTAGTAATCACATTAAGTATGCTTCATTAAGACTAATTAAATTAGAGGCCGTCTTTAGGGACTACCTAATAGTGCTGATGGTTTTTAACCTCGGTTCCTCATCCACACAGCCAGCATGTTCTGTGATGAGCCCGACATCCCTAGCAGAGAAAGTCTTTTTAAGTTTGAGCCATGACCTATGTGCCCCATGGCCTTTGTGAAAAAAGTGAGGGAAGAAGTACCCCAAGTTTGAGACATGCTGAGTTCCTGTTGGTTTCCATTATCTGTCCTAAGAGCAGGAGCCAAGCAGGAAATGTTCTCACCCCATTCACCTGTGGTTCTGTAATGGAGAGCAACAAATCCAACATCCTCCTCTTCATCCTTGTGGGCCTAAGAAATAAGCAACACTTCCCAGAGTGGGCTGTCCAAAGAGCCTTTCTTTTAGTTGCCTCATGGTAAAAATGGGCCCTTTGGGGGTCAGTAGAAAGATGTGCTGCTATATGTCGGCCTCAAGAGTCAGGCTCTTCAATTAGCCTGGAATAATTCCTTTTTTGTGTGCATTAAAGGCATCTCTGAAAGGTTTACTACGATAGAAGTGAGTTCTAGAGTTTGTATGGCTGACTCTAGAGTCCTAATAGTAAATGCTGCTGTTATTTTTAAATGTATTTTTAATAATAACAATAAATAATTAAATGCCATTTTTTGAATGTCTATATATTCCTCTTGCAGTAGTGAATTCTCACAAGAACCCCTGTGAGTCAGGTACCATCTGCTTTTGCAGTTGAGGAAAATAAAATTAAGCAACTGGCCCAAGGTCACTCAGATCTGTTGCCCCATAACCAAAGCCCTTTCTGCTACACCATGCTGTCATCTATGTATTTTAGCCTTGAATGCCATAAAGGATCTTAGAACTCTTTGAGGTCAGGAGCCTTACTCAATTAATTCCTGTCTCATTTACCACTTCTAGCAGGGTGCTCAGCGCACAGTGGTTCCTAGTACCTGTCGGTAGAAAAGCATTCTTAGAACCTTCCACTTTACTTTGCCTGTGCAGGCCTTGTCTGATCATGGTGCCACCTGAGGTATCTGAGCTTTGTGCGGGGAGTTCACACAGGAGGCCACGTGGAGTCTCCGACTAACTCCAAGATGGGATTTTCTTTTTAAAAAGAGGATGTTGGGAAGAGTCTAAAGGGAAATGTTAGGAAATTAAAATCTGTGGAATCAGCATGAAGGCTGCTTATGGATTGCATTAGTCATGGAAGGTGAGTTCACTCTTGAGAAAGCAGCAAAGTGAAGAGATGGGGAGGATGCTGTTGGCAGGACGCAAATGACAGGTACGAGAGCCACAGAGTACCTTCAGAAGGAAGAAACCCAACCCCAGGCATCCCTAATGCACATGAGCATGTGTGGGTCAGGTTAGGAAAGAGGGAACATTAGAGCAAGTGGCCAAAGCTGAAAGATGCACATCGAGATATGAATGTATGTTCATAGAAACAAATAAAATTGATCTCTGGAACATACAGATGCTATCTCTGGAGAAAAAATAAATCATCAGCTATAGCATCTTGCCTTAATGGAAAGGAGATACTATAGTTGGAAAGCAGCTTTGTTTTTAAATTAGAAGTAAGGCCAGATAACAAAGGAAAAGGAATAAAGGAATCCTCTTGCTCTGAATTAGAACTCCAGGGACTTAGTGACCCAGAGTAGATAGATAAAAGTCCTAGCGAGACTCGCGGCTATGAAAATAAGCCTGGCCTAACTGCCAATGCCTGAAATAATTCAGGCTGTGCTGAAAGACTCTCCCTTGCCTAGCAACTATTTTGTGTAAGATTTTTAAGGAACTTTGGAGGCATCTTTGAATGCCCTTGCTTCTGCTCAGCTTTCTTAATCTCATGAAATACATCAGCAGCCTTTGATGCTGCTGACCTTGATGCTGCTTGACCCTACCTTCACAATTGAAGTCCAATCTTTGGAGTAAGTAAATCTTGAATTCAGCCCTAGGTCTACTATGAACATACTGGGAGACACAAGTCGGTTGCTTCATTTTTCTGTCCCTCAGTTTCTCCTTTTGTAACAGAGATAATGTAGTTTTAATGGCCAGTTACCTCAAAATAAACGCTTTCTAGAATTTTTTAATTATTTTACTTTTTTTGAAACTTATTCAACAATCATTCATCAAATATTGGTCTCCACTGGGCACGGTGGTTCATGCTTTAATCCCAGCACTTTGGGAAGCGGAGGTGAGAGGATCTCCTGAGCCCAGGATTTTGAGACAGGCCTAGGCAACATAGAGAGATCCTGCCTCTACAAAAAAATTTTTAAAAATTAGCCGGGCATGGTGGCACGTGCCTGTAGTCCCAGCTCTTGGGAGGCTGAGGCGGAAGGATCCCTTGAGCCAAGAGTTCGAGGCTGCAGTGGGGCCATGATCCTGCCACTGCACTTCAGCCTGTCTGGAGAAAGAAAGGAAAAAAAAAAAGAAATGTTGGTCTCCTTTGTGCAAGGTACAGGGTTAGCGTCTGTGCAATATGATCCCCATGCTTAATCCACAGGATTATTGTACCAGGCAGCAAATGGACCAAGCACTGACATACGTTAGGTCTTTCTACTTTCTTTTCTGGAAATATCTCTCCTGGAATCTGACTCTGGAATGTCCTGACATTTCAAAGTTTAGACAATAAATCTTCCATTGCACTAGTATAACTTAATGCCTTTATTTGCCTGAATTATATTTTAAAAAGAAAGTTTTAGTTCCACTGCCCTCAGTGAGACTACAGCAAGCATGTCATTAGATTTATACACTAGATATTTTACACTGTACAGTACTATGAACTTTAAACATACAATAATTAACACTATACAGTTGGAAACAGAATCTGGGAAGGAATAGTATTTTTTAAATTGAACAGGATAGATCATTTCAAGCCTCACACTTAGAGTCAGTAGACACGAGGTGCAGGTTTAAAGAAGAGACTCCAGTTGACCTGTCCTGGTTAGTTGTCCACCCCTGCACCCTTCATCGGTGGCCACAGCCAGGGTCACATTGCACTAAAGGGCTGCTTCTGTGGTAACCATCTGGGTGGCTCTGCTTTCTAAAGTGAAAAAGTTAAGAGAATTGCTAGATGGGGGCTGAGCAAAGCAATATATCCAACTACTATCCCAAGTCACTGCTAACTGCTAGTTTTCCTACTCTAATGACCAGGTCAAACAAAAAAAGAGGAAAAAATGAAAGAAATATAGTTCCCATAGTGCCTAATGTATGGACAATTCAGAGCTAATTAATTAATTAATGATCGGTTTATTATTTAAAAAAACAAAACAAAAACACTTCCTCTCAGTCCAGAGGACTTACTCCAGAGCTCTGAAGCAGGCAGGGGTTTTTCTTAAAGGAGAAATGGCAGGTCAGCCGACATCCCCTTGAGTACCTACTGAGTACGGAGCGTCGAACTGTGCGGTGAAGGCGTGAAAGCAGTAGGAGCCGTGCCACGCAGAAGCACGAGTAAGGGCGAAATAGTAGGCCACGAACTGAGCACAGGAACAGCAGGTAAGTGAAATAAGGATCCTCAGGGGAAGACTTCCTGCAAGGAGAAGGAATGTTCAGATCTGGCTTTGGGAAGAGGCGAGGGACAAGGAAGGAGCAGCTTGGGGGCGAGGATTCCGCCTGCCAGGAAGAGCCTGACTAGAGCACAGTGGGCATGAGGTGAAGTGGCCGGAGATGCCAGTGAGACATAAAAAAATTGGTTGAGAGAAGGCCCTGTAACACGACATAGACTCCATAAGTAATTGCTGGGTTCTTAGTTAGGAGAATAAAGTAAGTGGAAATGGTATATGAGGAAGCTCCTTTTGTGGCAGCTGTTTGGGAATCGCTGATGTGAGAGGACCCCGGAGGCAGGAAGGTTGCCTGGGTATTAGTCCTGGTCTGGGATGGAGACTGGGGAGCTGTCCTGGAAGAGGGGGAATGAAAGAGACCTCTGGGAGGAAGAGAACCCAAGAGTGGTGTTGTTAATGTCCCCCTTTTCTCCCCTCATCTCTGCACCTTAGAGCCTAGTCCTAGTCCCACGAGTGACAGAAGGGATTGACTTAGCACAGGTTTGGTCAGTGATTAGAAAGAGGAGACTTGCTGCTGGAGACCAGGAAAGCCTTCACGGGAGAAATCTAGAAAGATGAATTTAATTTTGACAAGTACAATAGTACTTGAGGAAGAGAGAGAGAATGAGAATGAATATGGATTTGGAGAGATAGATGGTATTTAATCTTGGTTTGAAATACTGTATGGTATATTATGGCTCTTTATATTTTAATTAAATTTATATTTTAAATTTGTAATTTAAGTTTCTAATTAAATTATATTTTACATTTTAATTAAGACTGGAGAAGGACAGAAAAATGAAAAGCTGACTAAATAGTCTGATCTATTTTTTACAACAGCTTTATCGAGATATAATTCACATGCCATAAAATTCACCCTTTTAAAGCATAGAATTCAGTGGTTTTTAGCATATTTACAGAGTTACGCAACCATCACCACTATCTAATTTTAGGACATTTTCATCACCCCAGAAAGGAGCCCCATACCTATTAGCAGTAGTCTGACCTACTCTTAATTTAAAACTCACAAACACAGTGACTACTGAGGATCTGACTGCCAGGAATTCTGTGTCCCTTAGCTGGGTGGAAACCTTGAACGACTCAATAATCTTTGAGTCCCATGTCATTGCTACTCCAAGGAAAAACATCCTGGTGTGGCCAGGCTGTGGGGGTGGGGCGAGAAGAGAGGAGCTGGAGCCCAGAAAGGAAGGATGTGTAAGAGAACCTCAAGGAAGAGAAAGCAGTTGTTGGGCCCAACGAGAAAGAGAAGCCAACCAGAGTTGCAGAGAAGGCTACAAGGCAGCACTTCTCCCAGCAGCCCCAGCAACCCGTGACTCTTAAAGGACAATCTGGCAACTGCTTTATCCCCACAGATTTCTGGGCCTCGGCTGACAGGAAGTTATTTCTCTTTTTCTGACCATCCTCCCTGGAGCAGTGCTCATCTCCCCCTTCCTTCCACGGCTCCTGCTATGTGCCCGGCCTCAGTCTAGGGGCTTTCTCTATGTCATCTCATTGAACCCCCACAAATAGATATGGCTATTCCACATTTTTATAGATTAAGACACTGAAGTTCATAGAAGCTAAAGTAACTTGCTCAGGATCACACACTTCATAAGTGCCAGAACTGATTTCAAACCAAGGACTTCAACTGGGACTCATTCAGCTTCTGGATCTTTACTGTCACTGCCTCAGCGGGGTTGACATGACTTCTTCTAAAGAGTTCAATTCTTCTGCACCCCTTTTGACACTTGGGACAGAGAACCAGGGCATGGGAAAAAGTCTACTACCCAGGTCTGATAAAAGTACTATGGTGGCTAAGGTTATAAAAACCTTTGAACTCTGCACTCACGTTTTTGAGAGCTATATGGTCTTCCCAACGGTGTCTTTTCTGTGTTAGCCCTTTGCACATCTGGCACGCTTGATCCCAGATGTGTGGTTTTCATCCTATGGGATGGGGCCGTGGTACTGGGGATCCTGCTGGCTCAGCTGTGTTAGTGAAGGCCTGTTTCTTTGACAGGACCTGCAGGAGGTGGCTAGTGGTGGTTTTGTAACCCCTGATTTATTACTGTCTCCAGCCAGAGACAAGTGCTGCACAATTTGGTACACACACATATGCATGCACACATACACAAGCATGCAGGCACACACATGCCATCCATTTGGTGAGAAACACAAGGAAACATTCACGAGGCATCACCATTGATTTCTCTTTTCTCCCATATCAACTGGTCTGACTTCTCCCCGTTGCTTCCTTTGCCTGTGGTCTGTCAGCCAGAGGTGATGACAAGGAATATTTCAGACTCTTTCCCCATCTGCTCCAAACACCAGGAAGCTGCAGGCCTGCTTCCCTCCAGGCCAGCTTAGAAATCCTGGTGTCAGGACAGAGCAGGCTTCCAAAAGCCAACCACAGAACATTTAATACCTGTGCAAACCCCACGTAGAATTCACATGCCATAGGGTCATGGCTTTATGAGTGTTTCCATGACATGGTATTATTACACCCCAGATCTCTCACTTCATATGTCACTCAAGCATTCTCTGTCAGGAAACTAAGGAATAAACATCCAAAAAGAAGATTAATATTAGAGAGACTGAAAGAGTAAAGTTCACCCAACCATCTGGTTCAGCTCAGAAGGGATGTGTGTGAGCCCTTCTGTCTCTCCGTTCACCCCTGCCTTGCACCTCATCCTGTCTCGCACTCCAGCGGGAATCCCTTTACAGCAGTGTTGCTTGGGCTACCTGTGTCAGAGTCGGTGGGGAAGCTCGTAAAAAATGCAGATTCCTAGGAATCATAATTTCTGGGTCATGACTTAGGAATCTGTATTTCACAAGCTCCCCAAGAGATGTTTGCACACTGCAGACTACTTTATCCCCTCCCTGAGAAACGAGCCATCTACCGCTGTCTGAGTACATTTAGTCATGTAGAACTCACTACTTCCTTGGGTAGCTAAGTCTAGTGGAAGATGATGGTAATGAAGGGAAGGATATCTTTTATTGAGAGGAATTTGACGTTTTATAATATTTATCAATTTTTGTTCCCATTTTTCCTCTTTCCCTCTGGAGCCACAGATACTAAGTCACCTCCCCTTCCAAGGGAGAGCCTCTAACTCAGACCCTTCTGTGTCCTGCCTCAGGAAGCAGAGAATTGAGCCTACCTGCTGGACATAGGAACACTGTCCTCAGGGGCAAGTTTTCCCGTAGCTGTCTGGCTCAAACGCACCCTCACAGCCTCCTTGGGGATATGGATGTGTTACTGATTGCCCAATGTTATGCTGCCTTTGCATAAAGTCTTGGAGAAGATGGGCAGAAAATCTATCTACTGTGGAAAATAAATTTGACTTTTTAGAAAATACGGTTGCTTCCATGTCCCTAGGTCTTTAGCGTGGCCTCATAGAGAACAGGTAAGGAAGTTATGTGGTTTGAAGTTCTCTCCGTCCTCAAATGCCTCCCACTGCATGTGCCATGACAGCCAAAGTTCCTCTGTTCAAAGATCATCCCTTTATGGTAGACTTTTCTATTCCAGGACATCTCTGTTAAAATGGAAATACGCACGCAGAAGAGCACGTGTTAAATCATTAGCAGTTTGTGAAAAAAGCAGTCAGAGCGGCACCCTGGGTCATAGTCCCAGCTATGCCACTTTCTCCCTATGTAGCTTTAAGTTTTCTTCCTGAGTCTCAGTTTTTCTTCCTGTATTAAATGGGGGAAATGATAACCTTCACTGACCCTCTCACAGAGTCGTAAGGATTTAAGAAGATAATGTACATTTCATACACTTTAATGTGTTCAGAAGTGTTCTCATTACAATGCAGTATTATAGGTATAGTCAGTCTGGGCCGGGAACTGCAGCAAAAGGTCTTGTCCTGCCAGAGTCTTTCAGGAGGCCTGGAGGAGAGTGTCTTGGCTAGGAACTCCTACTTTGGGCAGATCCTGGCTGTGTAGCCTTAGGTGAGATATTCTCTCTTTCTCTCTCTCTCTCTCTCTCTCTCTCTCTCTCTCTCTCTCTCTCTCTCTCTCTTACTCTCTTTCTCCCCCTCTTCCCCCAGCACATTTCTTCATCTGCAAAGCAAAGATAATGATGATACAGGTTTTTACAAAGATTAAATAATACATGCAAAGCACTCACCAGAGTGCCTGGTATATATTAAGTGTTCTGTAAGTATCACCATCATTATCACCACCAAGTGGGAAGAGGACAAGGAAAAAGTTCTTCAAGTTTTGCCTGCTTGGGCTTCTGCTTCTTTTTTTCTCCATGCTACAAACTGACAAAACAATCAAACAAACAAAAAAAAGTAAAAGCTTAAGAATATAAGGTTGTTATGTAGACCATGGGAACTAGTTGTTCCTTTCTGCTGAGTACCAAGTAATACGATGTGGACAACACCCGTAACAGGAAGGATTGCTATGCAGGAGGGTGACCGTGTGTCCTAGTTCGCCAAGAAATCTCCCAGTTTATTCCAGTGGTAATTATTAAATATTCTGGTTTGGATTATAAATTGTAGAGTCACCTCAGACATTAGATTTTCAGAAGAACTTTCAAGGAGGGTTCGAAACATTAAGACAGGTTACTGAGAGAGCTTGTGAAATTTTCTTCCTTGGAAATATTTAAAACATGCCCATCTGGCTGACATGATTTAGAACAATTGCAAATAAGTACTCATTTATAAGCCCCCTAAAATGTTTGGTTTGGTTTAACTAAACTGCCTTGCCCTGCCTCCAGGAGGTACATAGGTAGTAAAATTAATGGAAACAACATTCTTAACTACTCAATTTGCCAAACAAAAAATTGGTTTGTGTTATTGGCTAGTGGATAATGGATGAGCAACCATTATTAGTTTGGAGCCACTAAAATTCTGCTTTAGATTGTAGGAAAGAAACATTGTAGGTTTGGAAGTTAACAAATTCTTGCATAACTAAAAGTTTGGAAGAAGAATGCAGAATACAACATAAAGAAATTGTAACAATAGTTAATAATGTGCAAGGTTCTGCACATACATTAATAATTTCATCCTCAAAAAAAATCTTATAAATTTAGTACTACTATTGTGCATGTTTACAGATAAGAAACCTGAGTCACAGAGAATTAGGGAACTTGCTCAAGTTAATGGCAGAGTCAGAATTTGTCCCAGGAGGTTCGATGCTCTCAACTACTATGCTCTGCACCCCTGGGAAAAGGTAACACTTTAGTTTAAATGAAGAGGAGGAGTGAACGACACAACTAGCAGTTTTTAGTCCATTGTAGCTGGCTCGTGAGACCGGTCTGCCTTGCAACTGAGGAAAACAAATCAGTCCTCACTAAGGAAAAGAAAAATCACAAAGAAAAATAGTATTTACTGAACTTTGCACTCAAACCTTATGACATCCATGGAAGGCAGGTGTCATCATTACTATTTTATGGTTAAGGAAAGAGGGGTTTAGAGAGATTAAGGGATTTGTCCAGGGCTTATAGTAAGTCAGGAGCAGAAGCAAGATTCCTGCTCAGGAATCCTGTGTGACCTTGGGACCCCTGCTCCTAGCATCTGTGGAAAATGCCTGTGCTCAGTATTAAGCCAAACAAACAAGCTACAAACTCGAATACAGAAAATGACCCTGGCTCTGTGTGTGTGCACGCACATATGTGTGCATGTGAATACACAGGAAAGAAAATAAGCACAGAAAAAATGTCCACAGTGGTTATCTCTGGGTAGTAGAATAATGGTAATATGCTTCTTCTCTATATATTTCTTTATTTCCTAAGTTTTGCTTAACAAACACGTATCTTTGTAACAGCTTTATTTGAGATATAATTTACAAGACATACAGTTTACCCATTTAAAGTGTACAATTCAATGGTTTTTAGTATATTCACAGAATTGTGCAATGATCACTTTTAGTACATTTTTATCACCCCAAAAGAAACTCCATAATTATTAGCACTCACTCCCTGTTTGCTCCCAACCCTCCTTTTTCTGGAATAGTCTCCTTTACTCTCTGTGAATCCAAATAACTGCCAGTTCTTCAAAGTGTAGCTTTATAAACCAGCTCTACAAACCAGCTCTCCCGCAAGGACTCTCCAGAACGCCCACACCCTCCTCCCAGACATAATCAATCTCAGACTTGCCATCTTCTTATACTGCTTTATCTGTATAGTGACTCTCACAGGTTGTCTTTGCTTCTCATCAGAGTAGGCCCCTTAGGGGCAAAGACTGTCCCCTTAATTCACCTGCCCTCAATATAGAGTCTGGCACATAATAGGTACTCAATAAATATTTGTTGGATCAGCAAGTGGGTGAATTAATGACACAGAGGTGTGAGGGCTTGGGGCGTGAGGATAGACACAATCAGATGAGTGCCAGCGCAGACCGGGAGAGAAGGCTTCCGGGTAAGGTGACTAGAGAGTGCAGAGGGACAATCACAGTGAGAAATGGGAGGCAATCATGGGCAGAAGGAAAGAGTACACAGAGCAAAGAGTGACTGTAGCCTGGGGACTCCGATTTGAGCTAAAGAAGCAACAGACAGAGCAGCTTTGATTCCCAGGGACACAAACTCGGATGCCCACAGAGGCTAGACAGGGACCATTAATGAGCAAAGTGGGGTAGAGAGTGATGCGTGCTCTGTCTGAAGGGTACGGCCTCTGCTCAGCTCCACAGGATTCTCGGTAGTGAGCCACCATGGACAGAGCTTCGAATTTTTTCAAGGGAAGCCAGAAGTATGTATTTATTGGCAAAAATCTCCCATTTGTGAAATATGCGTTTTGGAAAATCTTTTCATGAAAACATATCACACATATACTTAATCATAAGGTGCACTTATCGTAAGTGAATTTTCAATGAATTTTCCGAAATTGAACAGGCCCATGTAACCAGTATCCTCATCAAGTATCAGAGTATTACCAGCAACCCAGAAGCCCACTCGCCATGTGCTCCCTTCCCATCATGACTGTCTCAATAGCGACCGCTACCTTCACTACTAATATCATAGAATAATTTTGCCAGTTTTCTTTATTCTCTATAAATGGAATCATAGAGTATTTAATTGTGTGTCTGGGTTTTTTCACTCAGCATTTTGTTTGTGAGAACATCCACATTGTTGGGTGTAGTTGCAGATTGCTCACTTTCCTTACTGCGTGATATCCCACAATATGAATATATCACAATTTATGTATCCATTTTACTGCTTATGACATTCGGAGTTTCAGTGTTTTAACTATTACTCATAGTGCGGCTACAAACATCTAGTAGATGTCTTTTTGTAAGCATATGTGCACATTTCTATTGGATATATACCTAAGAATAAAGTAGTAGGATCAGGGAAAGTATATATATGTTCAGCTTTAATAGATACCGCCAAAGTGTACATATTTACATTCCTAAAAGCAGTGTATGAGAGTTTTGGCTTCTCTACAACCATGGCAACAATTGATTTTTTCTTTTCATTTTAGCCATGCTTGTGGATTTGTAGTGCCCTGATGACTAATGAAGTTGAGCACCCTTTCCTGTGTTTATTTGCCATTTGGATAATTACTTTTATGAGGTGTCTGTTGAAGCTTTTTGCTCATTTTTCTGTCACATTGTCTATCTTTTTCTTTATGTATTCTGGATGTGAATCCTTTAACAGATACATGTACTGTGAATATCTTTTCCACTCAGTCACTTCTTGCATTTTTATTCCTTTAATGGTGTCTTTTGGTAAACACACATTCTTAATTTAAACATTGTCCAATCTATCAATTTTCTCTTTATGATCAGCATTCTTTGTGTCTTGTTTAAGAAATGTTTGTATAGTCCAATGTCACAAGATATTCCCCTATGTTTTCTCTAAAAGCTTTCTTGTCTTACCTTTTGTACTTAGATCTGCAGTCCATCTGGAATGGTTTTATTGTATGGTACAAGGTAGAAATCAATAAACATTTTTCCATATGGATAGCCAATTGAATCAGCACCATTTATTGAAAAAGATCATCCTTCCCCAATGTACGGCATTGGTGCCTTTCTCATAAATCATGTTATCATATGTATGTGAGGGTCTGTTTCTGGACTCGGTATTATGTTTCATTTGTCGTTTTGTCGATTCTTACACCAAAACCTCAGTGTCTTAATTACTATAGCTTTATAATAAGTGTTCATATGGTGATATAAGTCTCTTCTGGCTTTGTTTTCTTCTTCAGGATTACCTTGGATATTTTTGGCTTTTTGCATTTTCATATAAATTTTAGAATCAGCCTATTAATTTCCGCAAAAGAACTCGCTGAAATTTTGAGAGATTACATTTAATCTGTAGTTTAATTTAGGGCAAATTAACATCTTTACAACATTGAGTCGTTCATTCCATGTATATGGTAAATCCTTTCATTTATGTAGATTTATTAGTTCTTCTCAATAATGTTTTGTAGTTTTCAGGATAGAGGTCTTACCCACCTTTCATTAGACATATTCCTAGGTATTTGATATTTGTCGAAGTTATATCTTCCTTAAAGTTTTATTTTCTTTGTAGTCATTGCTAGTAGATAGTAATCAAATTAATTTGTGTATGTTGTATGTTCTATCCAGTGACATTGCAAAATTCACTTATTAATTCTAATGGTTTATAGATTCTTTTGAATTTCTTCCTTGCACAATAATGTTTTCAGAAATAATGACAGTTTTATTTCTCCTATTCTGATTATTACTCATTCTTGAATGGGGCCATCTAGTTGCTAAAGAAGTATGTGTCTGGGTACAGTGTACTATTTCTATTAGGATTTGTTGTTCATACATCCTTCCACCAAATGCATACTTCCTGTGCTGTGAGAGTATGTCCCATTTTTTGTTCTCTGCATTCCAGAGGTCAATGTAGCTCACAGCAGTTTCCCTCAGACCTAGACTCTCTGTGCTGCTCTCTGGTGAGCTCACCCCCCTCTTTATGCCCATCTGTCTTTTCTAGCTAGAAGTGCACGTGGGAAATAAAGTGGGAGTTCAACATGGTTTCTTCTTCAACTTAATTTTTTCTGTGGCAAGGAGCTAAGTCTCCATAGGGACATTCTCCAGTTCTCTGGTGGCCCACTTATGCCCTTAGATTTCTCAGTGCTAACAAGGGTATGCTTTCAAGGCTATGACATTTTTTTCAGGACTCTTTATTCTACCTCAAGTGAGCAAGCCTGACACTTGGTAAGTGTGCTTTATAACTGTGGTGCTTGGTATTGTGGCCATTCCTTGTGTCCTTGATAATGGGCCTTCTTAATACTGCTTTCCACTCTTTTTGTTGTTGTCAAATGGGTTTCGAAAGCAGAGAATGAAGTTAAAATGCCTTTATTCCATCATCTGCAACCAGATGTCCTCTTCGCATTTTTAAAAACTAAAATTTATAGTTTTTCTTATTATAAACTTTATACATGTGCATTGAGGAAAGTATAGAAAATAAATGGAAATACACAGAAGAACAGTTAAGAATAGAATAGTGTGGGCTTCTTTGCTTGAGGCAAAGGCAGCAAAGACTTTGGTATAAATACAAGACAAGAGGTGTTAATGGACAAACAAATCCCACAGAAAGCCAGACTTGCCAAAATATACAGCCCTCAAAGGGAAGTTTAGTTAGACAAGTGCACAGGACAAGCCGAGTGTGCAAACATAAACAGCCCTCAGAGGGGAGATCTGGGCAGGCAGACACATACAGGGCCCTGCAGGAAAGTGGAGGCTGAAGAAAAGGCAGAACGTGCAAACAGCACTGTGCTCAGAGGGGAGGCATAAAGAAGGTGGAATCCCAGTCATTAGAGGTGCTGGAAGGCTTATTAAGTTACTTATATTCCCTGAGGCTAATGCTGAATCAGGCCCGTTAAAGATTCATTTAATGCCTTTTGCTAAATGGCTCAAGAGGGGTTATGACTTCCCCAGAGAAGAGTTTAAAGCTCTTAAAGCTGAAAGGGACTTCAGGGAGAGTCTAGGCCAGTACCTCCTAAAGCATGGTCTATGTGCCATCTATGGATGTGAGGTCTATATGCCTCACAAGTCGCATAAGAAGTTATTTTAATGGTGGCAGATTTTTATTTTTACTTTAATAGTTACATTTACTTTAATGTATGTTAACAAAAAATTATAGCCACCAAAACGAAACTACAATTTCACAGATATTCTTATTAATATTAATGATGAGGCTAAAGTTGGTAGTAATGTTAGGCTTGGAGTGATTTAAAGAAAACTATTAAGCAAATAAAGCACAGATATTATGCAGAGACTGCAAACATTAAAAAGGTTTGGGAAATGGTGATCTAGAGCGACCCCCTCATCTCAGCTAGGAGGAAACTAAGCCAGAGCGGAAACATGACCCACCCAAGACAGAACCAAGACAAACATCCAAATCCCTTAATTTTCAGACAGTGTGCTTTCTTCTGCAACGGACAGACTTCCCTGTTAATTTGAGAGAATTCAAAATTGGAAGGGTTTCCAGGTATTCAACTTACCCTTCTGGCCCACTACTTACTTTTATAATACTTGCATCATTGTAAACAAACTCTTTGCCTTCATGTAGTCATCCATTTAATAAACATTACAAAGTATGTGCGTATGTGGGGAGAGGGTGATATAAGGAATACTGAGATAAAATGGTGTCCCTGACCACAAAGAACTTATAATTTTATGGGGAATTAGATATTTAAGTACAGATAGTTATTCAAGACACAATAAAGTAAGTACAGATACAGCGATGCAAGAAAAATATTGTAGGAGAATAGAGAAAGAGACAATTATTTCCAGGCAGAGACTGAGAGACTCCACAAAGGAGGTGCTGCTTGAGTCAGGCTTGATGAGTGAGTAGGATTTCAATGGCCAAAAAGGAGGAAGGAAAATCTTAGGCTTAGGTAAACAGCAGGAACAAAGACTGAGAGGTGCCTGAGTACAGGGGGAGTTTGGATGATGTTGAGGAAGCCTATGGGGAGCAGGCAGTGTGTAGGATGCTTTGAGAAGTAAGGCTTGGAGGACAGGATGAGTCTGAATCTTAGTGGGCATTGGACGCATTGAAAATTTCTCTCAAGATTATGGGAAAAAATAAATGATGGGACTGAGGAGCTTACATATTCCCACAGTGATCATCATGTACCTGTATTCCCACTTACTTAACACTAAGAGTACTCAAAGTACCCTTGGATCCTTGGTGAGTTCCGCGAAGGAGACAGTATTCAATGAACCAGATCACGATGCCAAATTGTACTATAAAAAGAATAAAGTGATAGAGGACTAACTGGACAGAGACACACTTGGCTGTTCACCTGGAGAAAAGAAGCCCCAATCAGGATGAAAAGCCAACTCCCTAACCAGCATAGGAAAAGCAATAGAGAGAAAAGAGAAACAAAATAGCAATCATTGGTGACAGCAATTAAGTTCTTCTTTCCTGTTGTGTCACTAGAGCTGCTTCAGTAACCTGTGGCCTTGGAAAAGAAGGGAGGCTAATGACTTCATGGGATCTGAAGATCCAGAGGTGGGAAGGAAGATCAGGGCTTGAGCAGTGTGATGGCAGGGCCACAAGTGGTGGAGAGAAGAATGGTAGCAAATTCCGCTGGGACTCACCAAGAGAATTTACCTGGCCCTTGCCAAGGCTTGAGGTGTGTTCTGTGCCAAGGGTAGGCTCGGGGAGGAGATGAGCCTTTACTTCAATGGTGATGCATGTCTGAGCATGTAGTTGACCCTTAGGGTTCCCGGAGACCAAACACATGGGTAATGGCCACCCAAAGTCCCACATGTAAACCAGGGAAAGGGGTAAGCTTCATTGACAGGTAGAAAGAACATACAGTGCAAACTAAGATCATGCAGAAAGAATCAGAATCTACTTCAATCACACAGTTAATTGTTAATATGTGTATAAACATTGTTCTCTGTTCTCAGTATAACTTTGTGGTAAGATTTGTGGTCCTATCTTTTAAATATTTCCAGGAATGCTGGAAATATATTTTCTTGAAATAGTTCTTATAATCAACTACCTGGGGAATTCACAATATAAATGCTTTGAATCAAGCGTAATGTTAGTAATCTGAAAACAAGTGTGTGTTTGTGCATGTCAAATTAACTAGGACAGACTGGACACGGTGGCTCATGCCTATAATCTCAGCACTTTGGGAGGCCTAGGTGGGAGGATCACTTGAGGCCAGGAGTTCCAGATCAGCCTGAGCAAGAGCAATATGCTGTCTCTACAAAAAAGAGAAAAATTAGGCAGGCGTGGTGGCAGATGCCTGTAGTCCCAGCTACTCCTGAGGCTGAAGTGGAAAGATTGCTTGAGCCCAGGAGTTCGAGGCTATAGTGAGCTATGATTGCACCACTGCACTCTAGCCTGGGTGACAGTGTGAGACTCTGTCTCAAAATAAATAAATAAATAAATCATAACAAAGAGATAGGAACAGCAATGAGGCTAATTGTAAAATATTAGAAATTCTAAAAATAATTTATCTCCTGGTTTGGAATTCAATTTAATCCAAGCAATTTTTATCGAGGGACTTCTGCAGGCAAAACTGTTTTAGTGTGTCCTTAGAGAAACAAAAAGAAGAGTCAGGGATTTCTTGAACTTTGGAGACCTTGGAGTCTAGTAGCTGATGAACCACTCTAATATAAATGTTATAGGAGAGGCTTATATAGGGTGTCCTGGAAGTTCAAAGAAGAGAGATCACATTTCTCACTTCTCATATCTCATCAAATCTAAGATGCTGTCCATTGAAAGACACATCATTATTTTATGCACCACTAAAAAAGAAAGAACTCTGATAATTAAACTGTGACATATCATTGATGGTGAGAGGCATCCCTTTTCCAGAGATGTTAAAAATGTGAAAAAAAAAAAGGCATCATAGAATTGATAAAATGTGGTGATTGAAGAATGTTGATAGGTTAAAATAAGAGAAAAAGCCCACCAAGTAGGTGGTCCTTCTGTTTTTTTATACTACAGGTACATACATCCTTTGATCATTCACTTCCATGACTTCAGTCACTCCCTCTAGAATTGTAACTCACAAGTCTTCATGTCCTGCCAGAATTTCTCTCCTAGAATGCAGATCATTGTATACAACTTTATTTCATTCATTTCTTTAACAGTTATGTAGTACCTATCATGTGCCAGGCATAGGTCTAAGTGCTTTATGTATGTCATAAAAATCCTACAAATAAGTATTATAATTATTATGAGCATGATGATTATTATCATTATCCCCATTATACAGAGAAGCTAAGTAACTTGCCAAAGTCACACATTTAGTATGTGGCAGAACCACTTACTAGCTACCCATTTGCCCTTGAATGTCCTGAAGTATCCAAAAATCAACATATCCCAGAACCGAATTCATCAATCCCCATAAACATGCTTCTCCTCAGGTTTCATAGCATCATCATCCTCACAGTCACTCAAGTCAGGCCCCTCTCCCTCATTCACCATATGCCACTTATCACCATGTCTGTCGGTTTTTTCCTGTTTCTTTCCATCTTTGCCCTAGTTCAGTGTTTGACAAATTTACCTGGTTATTAAAACTTATCAAAATTGATTAATGATAAATATTCCTTGTTCTTTACTGAAATTTCTGATTCAGTAATTTTGACTGGGGTAGGATCCAGAAATATGTATTCTTAATAAGCACCTTAGATGATGTTTGTATTCAGGCAAGTTTGGGATACAGTGCCGTATTAGCTAGGGTTCTTGGGTTGTAGGCAACAGAAACCAACTCTGACTAACAAGAGTAAAAAGGAGTTTATTGGAAAGATATGAGTAGCACACAGACAATTTTAAAAAGCTAAGCAACCAAGAAAGGGTAAGAAATTGGGTATCTCTGGGGATCCAGGAAATGGGAACTAATGAACAATCTCTTTAGAGGTCACAATTGGGATGAATGAGCTACAGTCTGTTTAGTCTTTGTGTCACTCAGTTCGAATCTCGAATTCTAGAGAGAGAACATTTGATTGGCTTAGCTTGGATCATATTCCCAGCCCTTGGTGGGAGGGCAGGGCATCTTTACTGACAGTCTCAACAGAACAGCATCCAGTAGGGAAGAGATGCTTTTACAAAAGGAAAACAGACGGGATCGGGCGCGTTCAGGGTGGCACAGCCGAGAGACAGGAACACTCTTACACTGCTGGTGGGACTGCAAATTAGCGCAACCTCCATGGAAAAGAATTCGGAGATACCTCAGAGAGCTAAAAATAGAAATACCATTTGATCCAGCAATAGCTCTAATAGGCATCTACCCAAAAGAGCACAAAACATTCTACGATAAAGATATCTGCACCCAAATGTTTATGGCAGCACAATTCACTATTGCAAGGATGTGGAAACAACCCAAGTGCCCGTCACTCCGTGAGTGGATTATTAAAATTTGGTATATGTTTACAGTGGAATATTACTCAATCATAAGAAACGACAGTGATCTAGAACCTCTTATACTTTCCTGGATTAAACTTAAGCCCATTATCCAAAGTGAGGCACCACAAGAGCGGAAGAATGGGCTCCACTTGTACTCGCCATCAAATTGGTACTAACTGATCAACACTAGGGTGATCACATGGCAGAAATACTCTCCAGGGATTAGGGG
>RJWJ010027533.1:0-22145 GCA_004363605.1 Indri indri
GGCTCTGTTGCCCTGGCTAGAGTGCCATGGCGTCAGCCTAGCTCACAGCAACCTCAAACTCCTGGGCTTAAGCCATCCTCCTGCCTCAGCCTCCCAAGTAGCTGGGACTATAGGTATGCACCATCATGCCCAGTTAATTTTTTCTATATATATATTTTTAGTTGTCCAGATAATTTCTTTCTGTTTTTAGTAGAGACAGGGTCTTCCTCCTGCTCAGGCTGGTCTCGAACTCCTGACCTTGAGTGATCCACCTGCCTCGGCCTCCCAGAGTGCTAGGATTACAGGCGTGAGCCACCACGCCCAGCCTAGTTACCCCTTGCTTTTTATTTTGTCTTAGGATTCTTAGGAACTACTTCATATTTTAGTCACTTAAGCTTGAAGTGAAACATACAGGTATAGTTTAACCTGAAAAAAATTGAGAGACATCCTCATAGAGACCCCAATTCTGCATATGATAGATAAGGTCTCTTAAAGCTTTGACGTTCTGTTCTAAGTGTAACACTGCTAATGGAAATGTCTCTGGATTATATAGAGTGGTGGGAAGCATGGAGATTATCTGTTGGTGAGGATGGAGAGATTTGGGCACAGAGCTAGTGGCCTCTTGTCTGCAGAAGCTCCACGGTGGAGGGACAAGATTCCAGGAGGAGTTGGAAGCAGCGGTCTCATCCCCATCTGTCTTTGTGACCTTAGGCAAGTCATTTACCCTCTTTAAAACCCTTGTTTCCTCTCATGATAGATGGGGATAATAGTGTCAAGGTTGTGGAAATAAAATAATGAGATTTTAAAAGTGAATTTACCATAAAAATGAAAAATGATATTCAAGTTTAAAGGAATTTGTATTTTTTAGCCCAAAAGAGAGAAGACAGGCTATGTCCACCAAACACTCACCAATTCAGCATATATTTGTCTACTGTGTGCCTGGCCAACCTTAGGTGCTCAGTATATTTTCATGTGTTTGTGCTAAGTATTTAAAGAAAAACAATATTTAAGTGAGCACTGGCCAAATTGAGTTTAGTTCAGCAAACCTTTGTAACAGAAGCCAGTGATGCTGTTAAAGTGTGAGGTGTGTATGTATAAAAAATGCTACGTGACGCACTCTGTGTTCTCAAGAAACTCAGACTGCTGATTTCAGTCTGGAACATTGTGCTTTATGAAGGAGGCAATAGAACAAAAATAAAAGGGAGCAAGTCAGAGGATGAGTAAATTAGTGAGCTAATATCAGGTCAGAGTAGGACTCTTGTCCAGTTCACATGAGGTGTTTCACCAAACAAGCGTCCCTAGAGAACCAGCATTAGGCTGGTGGCAGGATTGGGATATGTACAGGTCGTATCAGAAATGACCTGAGACTGAGTGTGAGAGACGTGGCTAATTTGACTGTGGGAAGTAGAATTAAGAGTTTGGGTGACGTTTTGGGGCAGATCAGTATTGTGGAAGACCTGTTCAGGGCCCTTCTCGTGATGGGTGGGGCTGCATTCAGTAGAAGCTTGGCAGACATCAGAGGAGCAGCAGGAAGTTTCACAGTGGAGGGGATGGGCTGCGTGGCCACTCACGTCCCTTTCAGTCTTAGGATTTCATGAGCATAGTTTAAAAATCCACAGTTTGGTATGTGCAGATCCCACTCAGTTCATGAGTTCATACCCGTAGTATAGCAACAGCCTAAGTGTTAGAACCCCTTTTCTCACAGTCTTCTGCTACATATTTTTTTGTCAGCGGCCAGGCAGCAGTACTTCTTGATTTCTCATTTGTGTGTGGTTGGCTGCCAGGACTTGGCCTTTAGTGTGGTGTATCTAGGGTTTTGTTGGTTTCAAGGGAGGGGAAAAAAATGCTTGTGGTCCACATAGCCTGAGATGGCTGGGGTATTCTGTTCCTGAGGAGTTTAGTAACATTTCACAGTCATTGTTGGAAGCCTCCCAGACTCCTGTGATGGAAAGTAGGGACTCTAAGGGGAGCTCCTGTCTGGGGTTGCAAGCTGCCCTCTCCGAGCCTTACTATATTTGCTGGTTTATTTCTCTTAATGGACTATTAGAAAGGACCACAGAAACTGGGGGCCCCAACCCAGACCATTTCTATCCATTAAGACCTCACGAATTCAGATTTAGTGGATTTCTTTAAAGAGCACCCCAGGGGATGCTGATGCTCAGCAGGGCTGAGGGCCTGTGGTGTTGTGAAGGCAGCACACTTCCTGCTCCCTCAGAGGATCCAGGTGCCTTAGAGGTACGGGATCAAGGCTGACCTCAGCCTGCTGAGTTGCAGTCTGCATCAGTTCTCAGGTGATTGATTGACATGTTCACTCAGGTGTGAGAAGCATGTCCAGGCTTTGGACTAGAGAGTGCGGCTCAAACCCTGCTTCTCTTACTTCCTTCCCAGCTTGCATGACTGTGAGCAAGTTACTTGACCATCCTGAGCCCAGGGCCCCAGCACATGAATGAGTATGACAGTGGGCCCCTGATTCCTCAGCCACGATTCTGACGCCCCAGAACCTCAGAAAAGAGAATGTTTTTCTCATAGGTTTGGTGCCACTTGACCTGAACTTATGCGAGGCTATTTGTAATCTCTGTTCCACTTAATATGAATATTATTATTTCACTGCAGATTGTTCATTAATGTGTTTTCTTATGGATGCTGCCCCAGACTTCCCTAGGAATGTTATGTAATATACAATGTATACATACATTTCCTTTCTAAAATCCAAAGAAATTCTGAATTCTGAAACATGTCTGGCCTTGGTTTTGGATAAGGGTTTGTGGCGCTGTAGATACCCAGTTTATAGGTCAAGTATGTATGATGTTAATATGTCAGTACGTATATAAAACTCCACTGGCAGTTAGCAGGCATCAACGAATGCAGTTATTAATGCTCTTGTAATTCCTCTATTTGTGTGTTATACTTTCCCCATTTGGTTCCTCTGTTTTCGCAGCATCTGTGTATTTCATATGCCAGGCTTTATTCTTCAGATAATTCAATTTTCTATAAATCAGAAGTAAGTTGAATCTACATCTGGGCCTCGATCATCTACTCTGTGCAGGTTACTGGGCTAGATGTCATGGGGAGGTAAAAATGTGCGTATGACAGGGTCTCTGCCAGCAAAGAGCTTAGAGTTCTAGAAAGAGAAAACGTAAATATATTAAAAGTTGTTTTTTTTTTTTAAACACATTAACTGCCATATGAGTTGTATTTAACTCATGCTAGTTTTGAGCCTGGCGTCTTGTTCGCCTTGGGAGCCTCTTGAACGATTTTTCAAGTTGCATATAACTCACGTACAGAAAACAATAAAAAATAACAAATTTTTCATTAAATTAGAAAGAATCACTTTGTTTTCAAAGTTTTTATTCTATTTTTGTAGTAGAACACCGTGGCCCCAAGGAAAGATTTTTTTTTTTTAGTGCGGCAGTCAGTGTGTTAATAAACCACTTAATAACATTTCAAGCCAAGGGGAGAAGGCACATTAGAAGGCACTTACGCTCTTGGCTTCGCCTTCTTCTGGCAAGCTTTTTATAGAGGAGGTGGGGTCTTTGTTGGGCATGAAGGACCTGTGTATCTTGGGTTATAGAATCTTGAAATGTCATCCCTCAGCTTCTTGATTTTTTTCAGCCAGGTGATGCATGCCTGGGGTGGCCTAAGGAGGCGGTGTGGTGTGGTGGTTGAGGGCGTGGACACTGGAGGCAGGCCGCCTGGTCTGAGTGACCATGGGTGTTGGGCAAGTTACTTTACCTCCTGTGTGTCGCAATTCCCTCATCTAGAAATAGGGATAATAGTACTTAACCTTCTGGAGGTGTAAGATGGAAAGCATTTAGCACAGGTGCTTAATAAAATTTAGCAGCCTTTTGTTATTGGGACGGTAGTGGAGGTTAAGTGACTTACTTGGGGCCAGAAGTAGAGTATTCTTGCTGGGGCTGAGGCTTGGTGCAGGAGCCGGCCAGTGGAATTGTGCTCTGGGCAGTTTCTAGTCTCTTTCAGCCTCTGTCCCTTCATGTGTGAGTATCTGATGACTGGTGCGTGTACCACAGAAACATTCCCAGATACAATCCTTGCGTTTGAGGAGGAAACTCTATGAAGTTGCCATCAGGGGGGAATTTGGAAGGCCCAGAGAGTCACTGGATGCTTGTTTTGTTTGTGAATGTTCTTCTTAGATGGGGAGGAAAAAGTTAAAACCTCAAAAACTGTGGTAAACTGATGTGGGAATCTGATACTAACAATGTCTCAAGTGATTTAAAGAGTATAAGTTATTAATTTTCGGTAGAGAGCGGTATGCTTAAAAAAATGGCAGGTAGGCCGGGCGTGGTGGCTCACGCCTGTAATCCTAGCACTCTGGGAGGCCGAGGCAGGCAGATTGTTTGAGCTTGGGAGTTTGAGACCAGCCTGAGCAAGAGCGAGACCCCATCTCTACTAAAAAAATAGAAAGAAATTAGCTGGACAACTGAAAATATATAGAAAAAATTAGCCAGGCATGGTGGCACATGCCTGTAGTCCCAGGTACTCAGGAGGCTGAGGCAGTAGGATTGCTTGAGCCCAGGAGTTTGAGGTTGCTGTGAGCGAGGCTGACACCATGGCACTCTAGGTCCGGCAACAGAGTGAGACTCTGGGGAAAAAAAAGGCAGGTAGAAGAGAATTTCCAAATGTAACCATCACTGCTCTTAGTGGATTCCGGGGTGCCAGAAGCCCCCTTGAGTAGAGATTCACCGCTGCACTGCAAACAGGCCCTCCTTGGGATGCTGCTGAGGCTGCGGTTATAACTGCCTGAGCCTTCTGTCGCATTCTCCTCGCAGCTGGTGAGCAAGGAGGGCCAGGGAGGTACTGAGGAGCCCCTGTACTCAGCCACCTCTGTGATCCCACCGTGGTTCACACCTGAGAGAATAATCTGCAGAGCCCATTTTCGTGGGTTCCTCAAAGGGCTGTGATCAGCACAGGTGTTTTACGAAGGGGATCTTCATCCTGTAGAGCAGGGGTCCCCAAACTATGGTGAGGTGTGTAATTATTTCATTATATATTACAATGTAATAATAATAGAAATAAAGTGCACAATAAATGTAATGTGCTTAAATCATCCCAAAACCATCCCCCTTGCCCCCCAACCCCCATCTGTGGAAAAATTGTCTTTCATAAATGGTCCCTAGTGCCAAAAAGTTTGGGGATCACTGCCATAGAGAAATGAAGAGGTTTGGTAACATGTTCCCTCATCTGTAGTGTGAGGCAGTCCTTCCAAAGATTCTCAAATTTAGGCCCAAACTCTCCAAAGGAAATGTCAGTGTGTCATGGTTCAAAACCTCACTAGGATGGTTTGTGTGCATGTTTGTATGTATATGCCTGTTTTGCTTTTAGTTTCACTAGAGGATGTAATTTGGGCTAGTTGTTTCTAAGAAAGCATTTCAAACTTAACTGAATTTGATCCCCATTTCCTTGGTTATAGTTACATAAAAAGACTGCTTGGTCTAGGACAGTAGTTCTTAACTGGAGAAGGGTTGGAGGGAGGATTTTGTCCCCCAGGGGGCATTTGGCAATGTCTGGAAACTTTTGGAAGTGGGTGGGGGGTGCTACTGGCATCTAGTGACTAGAGGCCAGGGATGCTGTAAACATCCTACATCACCCAGAACAGTTCCCCACAACAGGGTTATCTGGCCCAAAATGTCAATAGTGCCAAGGTTGAGAAACCCTGGTCTAGAAGTTGTTCATTTGAAGATACTCTTTTCTTGATTTTTAGTGAATGTATGTCTAAGATTTAATGTTTTTATAAGGTGTAGTGCTTTGTACAGAAATTCAGTCTTTAGTCATTAAATGAGATCTTTAAGATATTTTAATATAGTGAGGTTCTACCAGAAGTGGGTATTAAGAGGGAATTTGGAGGTCTGAGTGCCTAGGACAGAAGCCCACGTGTCCATCAAGCCAGTCTAGATAAACCCTTCCTAAGATACCATAATTTACATCAAAACTTTGGTCAGCAGAATGGGAATTTTTGACTAGGTGCCATTAGAAAACTAAAATAAATTTTCAGCTGTGGTTCCCAAGTTCCCCAAATTTATGTCTTGAACCCATACTGCTCTTTGAGCTTCAGCTTTGTACCTTTGTATTTGTTTAACAACTACTGGTTGAGCCCTTGGTGCATGCTGGGCACCCTCCTAAGTGCCAGGGCATGGCAGGAAACAATACGGGCAGCTCCCCCTTGTCATAAAGCCTGTGTGCTAAGACAGGCCTTGAGGACGGATGGGAGTCCATGTGCTGATTCCAGAAGAATAGAGGGAGATTGTTGGGGCTGGGGGTAGGTCAGGACAGAAGCACTTCACATAACTGGTCTGGGAAGAGTGCTTTGACTGGGACCTGCAGGAGGAGGAGTCATTTGGTCTCTAAGCCTTGAGAGGGAATGACTGGGGCTCCCTGGTGTTTTCACCTGGCTGATACCTAACCTGTCGGAGATGGAACTCTTGATTCCACCTTCCACCCATCCAGTGGTAGAAGACTGGGGAGGGTTCCTTGATCCCTCACATTCTGTCCCTGGAGCTGTTCCCATTCTGCTTTCCCTGCCTCCCTGGTCCCCAGCCCAGGCCAGCGCCCTTGCTGATGGGCCCTGACTGGTCTCTCCAGGTCACCCTGGTTCACTCAGGCCCTTCTCCATGCAGCTGCCAGAGAGAGGTCTGCAAACATACGTTGCCTCTTGCCCTCCGGACCCCTTCACTGGCTTCCCACTGCACATGGCATTTTTCCTGAAGAGACCCTGCACGGCCTTCCCTGACCAACTTCAGCCCCAGAGAGCCTGCCTGCCCTGAAGGCCGCGTCCATTCTCCCCTAGCGCCCACCTGCCCGGCCTGCTGCTCTGTCCCCGTTCTGCTTCCTGCACCTCCACTCCGGAGTCATGTTGCCCCGTTTCCTATGGGTTCCCCCTCAGACGTCCCCCCAGAGCTGTGTCCCTTTCTGTTGGCCATCTTTAGACAAGAAACCACTCACCTGTGCTGCCTTTCATGTGGAGGAGGAGCAGATGATTCACAGGGACCTGCCCTCCCTCCCGCAGAGCTGGGGTTTTTGCATAGGGGATTTTTCTGTCAGTTATTTTTTTCCTCACCTTTTGGAGTATTGAAAGAACCAAGGCATCGGTGGTTAGGGGTGGGGGCAGTGAGCACACCTCCGGGGGAGTTCTGTGGCCCCTGCAGCTGGCGTATATGCCACCCTCTTTTCATGGAGCACAGAGAGGTAGCCACGTCTTGATGTAGTTAGTAAGCTTTTGAAGTGAAGCACGGTGAGTTAGTTGGCCTTTCTCATTACAAAAAAGGAAATGGAAAACTAGTGCCACGGTATTGGCATAATTACTCCAGCATGCAAATCGGTGCTGGTAGGAAGTCAAGGTAGTGTACGTATATCCTCTGTCAGTCCTTGAGACATGTATGAAATGAATGAAGTCTTATTTTGTTAGATATGAAGGAATGCATAGTCCACGTGTTCATAACTGAGCAATGGTGTATTTATTTGCCTCAGTGTTTTTTTGGATGGACAATATATGCGGAGGGGGCAGTAAGGGTTCTTTTGGTCCTGTCCCTTATTTGTCACAAGCTAATACTGACACATCCTTAAGTTTCAAAATGGAAAACGAATATAGAAGAAGGACCACACTAGTCAGATGTTAGTGGGATTCTGAGGTGGCCTCTCAGAGAAGGAAATATCTGAGAAGTTGAGGTGATTTGTTGGTGACACAGAAACTTCCAAATTGGTCTAGGAGGTGGATGCTAGATACAGACCTATTTTACAGGAAGTAATGAACTGGAAATACTAAAGGTACATTTTTCTAATGAGGGAAAAATATATCCTGTGAATCTAATGTCTAATTGCTGTTTCTAGAAAAGTTTTAGTTCTAGTCTTGATTTTGATTGTCTTGAGCTTGTTCGTAAGATTGACTTTTTTTTAAGCTTATATATCTCCTGGAAACTGAACATATACCAAGTGAGTATTATATTTAAGCTTCAAAATAAAATCTTTTACAGCATAGAATTTTAAAGACCATGTAGACAGGAACAAATCTTTGAAGGGAAACCTCAGTTTGGTGTGGAAGTTCATCTAACTGAAATTAAACTAAGGAAATTACTCCTAACTCCAGATTATCTTTATGTGTTCAAGAAGCTTTTTGGAAATCTGCTTTACCAAAAACAAGTTCTTTAGCTACTTGTGATAGAAAATGCTTAAAGAAGCAATTTAAAATTCAGCATTATCTACTTAAAAGCTGTCTGTTTAAAAGATTCATGGACAAAGCACTTAGTTTTTTTTATTAGTCTTACATACTAGGTGATCTGGAGAATGGAAATAGATTTTTCTTGCCTTCAAAGAACATGCAGTCTCCAGGGTGGGGGAGGGCAGATTGGCAGACGGTATGAACTGTTAGATCAGGCGGAAGAACCCGGCAGGCATAATAGAGTAATAGTATTAGTAACTGTGATAGTAATAGAGGCAGAAATGTCAAAGAATGGGACATTGGAGCACAGCGTGGGAGTAGTGGTGTCTAAACCAGGTTGACAAACTGTAGGTCTAAGAATGTTTTTTAAAAGGGTTGTAAAAATAGGGAAGGAAGAATATGTGACGGAGACCAAATGTGGCCCACGAAGCCTAAAATATTTACTATCTGGCCCTTTACAGAAAAAAGTTTGCCATCTCTTGGCTTAAAGGGTCAAGAATGCTCTACAAAAAAACTAATGTTTGAGCAGGAGTTTTGCCAGGTAAATAAAATTTTAATCTTCAGGGCAGTGTGGGTGAGGATAGGGGTGTTGCTGTGGAGAGTAGACACCATGCATCACACACTGTGCAGTGGGCAAGGGGGTGCTTAGGGTGAGCTACCTATATGGTGGGGATTGGGAGGGGAGGGCAAGGGTCATGACCCATCTCAAATGCCAACAAGTTTGAGTTCAGTTCTGGAGGGTTTTTTTGTTTGTTTTGTTTTATTTGAGACAGAGTCTTGCTCTGTTGCCCTGGGTAGAGTGCAGTGGTGTCATCATAGCTTACTGCAACTCAAACTCCTGGGCTCAAGCAATCCTCCCACCTCAGCCTCCCATGTAACTGGGACTACAGGCGTGTGCCACAACGCCCTGCTAACTTTTCTATTTTTAGGAGAGATGGGGTCTTGCTCTTGCTCAGTCTGGTCTCAAACTCCTGAACTGAAGCAATCCTCCTGTCTCAGCCTCTCAGAGTGCTAGGATTACAGGTGTGAGCCACTGTGGCTGGCCCATCAAAAGCTTTTGAGTATGAGAATGATAATATTATAATTAGAATTGTGAGAAATTGAAATAAGTATTACATTTTCTTTTTTTCTTTTCTTTTCTTTCTTTCTTTCTTTCTTTCTTTCTTTCTTTCTTTCTTTCTTTCTTTCTCTTTCTTTCTTTCTCTCTCTCTTTCTCTCTTTCTCTCTTTCTCTCTCTCTCTCTCTTTCTTTTCTTTCTTTTCTTTCTTTTCTTTCTTTTCTTTCTTTTCTTTCTTTTCTTTCTTTCGCCTTACTCTGTCATCCTGGCTAGAGTGCTGTGGCATCATCATAGCTCACTGCAGCCTCAAACTCCTGGGCTCAAGTGATCCTCCTGCCTCAGCCTCCTGAGTAGCTGGGACTGCAGGCACACACCACCATGCCTGGCTAATTTTTTCTATAGTAGAGACGGGGTCTTGCTCTTGCTCAGGCTGGGACCTCAAGCAATCCTCCTGCCTTGGCCTCCCAGAGTGCTAGGATGACAGGCATGAGCCTATCGCTCTGTCCAGTGTTACATTTTCTTCTGGGACCTTCTCTCCTGAACTTGTGAAATCGCTTTTCCAGAGTGGTTATATTGCTTGACAGGCCACTGACTCTATGGTGCTTGATGTGCAGATGGGGCCAGGATTCCTAGCTTCAGGCTGAAGGTTTGGTGATGAGCTTATCGTGATTGTTTACATTTTTGATCAGCAGCAGCCATCTGTGAAGTGTCAGTGATCCATAAATTGAGGAACTTGAAAGAATTTAGAGAAAGACAAAAATTCTTGCTGAAGTCAGTCATTGTATTTCAGTTGTTAAACTTCTGCATGGAGAATTTCAGTGTTATCTACTGTATCAAAATCGGGCCTGCCTGGGTGCGGATGTGTTCTTTGAGAGATAAGACATAGAAGAGGTACCTTGACTCCAGACATTTGGATTCCCAAAGACAGGACATCCCTGAGGGCAGAACCTTTACAGTCACTTATTTCAAGAAGGGAGTCTCCCAGGAGAAAGCTGGGTAAAGATATCCTAACTTCGTAAGTATGTACCCAGAGAAAATACATGAAGATAAAAATAAAATAATTTTCCGCATTATTCCCCCACCATTAATATTTTGGTTTATAGTCTTTGAATCTTTTTTCAATATGCATAGGCACTTAGATCATGTTATAAGGATTAAGTGTGTACATGATATTCTTTGTATCTTACAGTACGGTGAAGGGTGGGTGGCCTTATCATTATGGCAATGCTGAATTGCTGAGTTTCTGTGACTCTCACTAGTTTGGTTCTTATGGTGAGCATCCTTGCATCTCTCTGTATTAGTGCCCTTCTGAGCACACCAAGGACACTGTTATTTTTTAAAAATCAGGGTCTTGCTCTGTTGCTCAGTCTGAAGTGCAGTGGCAGGGTCATAGCTTACTGCAGCCTTTAACTCCCAGGCTCAAGTGATCCTCCCACCTCGGCCTCCCAAAGTGCTGGGATCACAGGCCTGAGCCACCTGGCTATCATGGGCATTCTTGACCATTCCCTGAATCCTCACCAGTAGGAAACTATCAGTGCTGTGGACTGGTTTTTGCAGAGGTCAGAACTCTTGTCTCCAAGTACAAAGATGATGAAGGCCTTCATTAAAGCCTCTCATTTTGATTCTCAGCTTGATCTGAATGAAATTGTTAAGATGGACTAACATTGTGAGATTACTACTCCACCAAAACAGCAGTTGCTTTTCCAACCCAGACTCTTCAGAAAGGCTTCGTCTGCACTAGGGTCATCCCCAAGGAGTTAGGCCAGGTCCGCTGGCCTGGGCTTGTCCATCTGGGGCTGCCTTCCTCACCTTGCCCCCAAGAATTTCCACAGTCTAGTGACACAGCCGTAACTCTTAGTGGGACTGAGCGTGACCCAGTCTCCCCTTCCCTAGGAGACCCTATCTGAGGGATTGGTACCCTTAGGGATTAGCTGGGAGCACATGGGTTTCTGTGGACTTTTCTTCGGGGAGGCTTATCCACATCGCCTGCGTTTGTTTATACTCACCCTCTCTTGCTGAACTTCCCAAGAGCCACACTAACGTCCCTCATCCCAGAAACTTTGTAACCATTAGCTATCACTTCCCATTCTCCCCCTCTTCCAGCTCTAAGCAACCGTTAATCCTTTCTGTGCTGTTGATTTACCATTTCTAGAAATTTCATGGAAATGAAATTATACATGTCCTTTGTGGACTGTTTACTTTCACATAACATAATGTTTCCAAGATTCAGGCATGTATCAGTACTTAATTCCTTTTTTATTGGCAAATAATATTCAATTATATGGATAATGCCACATTTTGTTTATTCATCAGTTGATGGAAATTGTTTCCCTTTTTTGGATATTACTACAAATTTGAATAATTTGAATAATGTTCTTTGGAACAGTCCTAAAAGTTATATAATTTTACTTCTTTTATTCCGTGATCGATTTAGAGTTAATTTTTGTGTATGGTGTGAGGTAAGAGTCCAGTTTCATTCTTTTGTGTGTGGGTATTTTGCATGTTGCATGGTCTTGTGACCCTTGTCAAAAATTTACTGACCATAAAAATCAGTTGACAATGAATGTAAGGGCTTATTTCTGGACGCCGAATTCTTTTTTATCTGTATGTCTGTCTTGATTACTTTGTAGTAAGTTTTTTTTTTTTTTTTTTTTGAGACAGAGTCTCACTCTTTTGCCCGGGCTAGAGTGAGTGCCATGGTGTCACCCTAGCTCACAGCAACCTCAAACTCCTGGGCTCAAGGGATCCTCCTGCCTCAGCCTCCCGAGTAGCTGGGACTACAGGCATGCGCCACCATGCCCGGCTAATTTTTTCTGTATATTTTTAGTTGTCCGATTAATTTCTTTCTATTTTTAGTAGAGATGGGGTCTCGCTCTTGCTCAGGCTGGTTTCGAACTCCTGAGCTCAAACAATCCACCTGCCCCGGCCTCCCAGAGTGCTAGGATTACAGGCGTGAGCCACCGCGCCCGGCCTGTAGTAAGTTTTGAAATCAGAAATTGTTGGTCCAAATTTGTTTTTCTTTTTCAAGATTGTTTTGTCTATTCTGGATCCTTTGTATTTCCAAGTGTGTTTTAGAATCAGTTTGTCAGTTTCTGCAAAATATAACTTGCTTCCTTCACTTATTATATAATGAACATTTTTCTTTTTCTTAGTTTGTAATTTTGTTGTCCAGTATAGTACTCATGAGTTAGATGTGGCTGGTGAGCATCTGACATGTCACTGGTTCAGATTGACATGTGCTTTAAGAGCAAACTACACACCAGATTTTGAAGATTTACTGTGGAAAAAACAGAAAGCAGAAATATCATTAATAATTTTTGATACTGATTACACATTAAAATGATAGATTTTTTTTTTTTTTTCTTTTTTGAGGCAGAGTCTTGCTCTCTTGCCTGGGCTAGAGTGCCGTGGTGTCAGCCTAGCTCACAGCAACCTCAAACTCCTGGGCTCAAGCCATCCTCCTGCCTCAGCCTCCCGAGTAGCTGGGACTACAGGCATTTGCCACCATGCCCGGCTAATTTTTTCTATATATTTTTAGTTGTCCAGCTAATTTCTTTCTATCTTTAGTAGAGATGAGGTCTCGCTCTTGCTCAGGCTGGTCTTGAACTCCTGAGCTCAAATAATCCACCCGCCTTGTCCTCCCAGAGTATTAGGATTACAGGCGTGAGCCACGGTGCCTGGCCTGTGCCATAGTTTCTTGATTCAGTTCTCTGTTGTTGGACACTTGAGTTGTTTCCAGTTTTCTCTGTTTTACCCAGTGTTGTGATGAGTAACCTTGTAGCTGGGTCTTCATGTGCTCCTGGTGACTGCGGCCAGGACAGTTCATAAGGAGGACTTGGGAAACATGTTTGCTGTACTTCAAAGTCTTGGACATGCAAACTCCTGTGTCGGAAGTTGTTGAATGAGTGAATTAATGTTTTAATTTTAACAAAAAGTAGAGTTTCAAAATAAGGCTATAAACAGAGTCACTCAACAAATATTGAATGCTCAGGTAGAGATGTTGAGTTGGTTGTTGGATATGCCAGTCTGGAATAATGGGGGAGGAGGGCTGGAGAACATTTGGGAGTTATGAAGAACTACTTGGACATCAAGCAGGATGAGTGAGCGATGACCATTGGATTTGGCAACATGGAGGTCTTTGGGGACTTTGGCAAGAGTGGTGTTAGTAGGCATGGCAGGTGAAAGTTTGCAGGGAGAATGGGATGTGTGTGTTAATTAATTCCCTGAAAGAATTTGCTCTAAAGTAGACAGAATGATGGGAGTAGGGAAGCTGGGGTCATACTCCCACTTCCCTGTCTGTGTTCTGGAAGGGAGGAGTCCAGGAGGGAAGCTGAGAGAGGAAGGGCTGGGCTCCAGTGCCAGAATGGAGGGTGGACTTCGCCCCTAGGATCTGGAGAGCCCACAAAGTGGACAGGCAGGCCTCCCTTCAGCAGTGGGAGGAGGAGTAAATTTCAGATTGCCTCCGTTTCCAAAAGTTGAGAGTAAGAGTGACAAGGGGAGAAGGGTGTTGTAGGATATGTTACGGAGTTAAATGTAAAATGTGCATGAATTTTTAATACAAAACATAATACTTCATATAAATTGAGTCGCTTCTCAAAGTGCTTACCCTCAGGGTTCTCTCTCCTGTGCGTTTGGGGGTACTTTGATAGAAAAGTTGGAGAAGCCACTTTATTATTGTAGTCTATTGTTATGTTAAATCTCACCCAAGTTATGTTAAATCTCACCCCCCCCCCCCAGTTTGTGCACCTTAATGGTTTTTTGGCAAGCCACTTCATTCTGCAGTGGGGAAGGCTGGAGTGGGAAGCTTTATGGTGTCTGGAGGTAGAACAGGAGTGGTAGGAATTCTCACCCTTTTTGGAGGTGAGGATGTGGTGGCAGACTGGGTCTGTAAAGTGCAGCACCCCCCAGGGACATTTTAGTAACTGTTTTCGTGTGTTCTCAAAACACTTAACAAATACACAGTGCGTCTTCTAATTCTGGTGAGGTGGTTTGGGCGAGCTGAGTGTAGTGCTATTAGTCAACCTGCATTGCCTGCTTTTTTTCTATATACAATTTTAGTATGGTTAAGCCCCCTCTCCTCCCTGCCCCCTCCCACGTTAAAGTTCTTCAGCCTGCATAGTAGAAAGTACTGTGAAGGTTTAATGTCACCTGCAAAAGTTACTTTGTGGAATGGAAGCCTTTGAGCAATGAGAGGACTTGTTCTCCTCCTTGACAGGCCTGGAAGGAACTTGATTTGTACAATAATTAGTAGTTTATATGCATGACTAGGTCAAGTAGCTCCTTGCTTCCCATCATGCTTAATCAAATCCTAACTCTCTAAATGAAACTTTGTAGCTTTGACCAACGTTTCCTCTTCCGTCACCTTCCAGCCCTTGGTAACCACCATTCCACTTTCTGCTTTTGTGAGTTTGACTTTTTTAGATTCCACATATAAGTGAGATTATGCAGTATTTTCTTTCTGTGCCTGCTTATTTCACTTATCATAATGTCTCTAGGTTCACCCTTGACCATAGTTAATAATAATGTATATTTCAAAATTGCTAAGAGTAGATTTTAAATGTTCTCACCACACACAAAAAAAGGTAAGTAGTTAGGGCGATGGATATGTTAATTAGCTTGATTTAATCATTCCACAGTGTATACATACATCAAAACATCACATTTTACCTTACGAATATATGCAATTATTCTTTGTCAATTAAAAATTTAAAAAGATAATTAAAAAAAATTCTGACTCTTCCACCAGCTCCTAAGCCTACATCCTTCTCCATTCCCCCAGGTGTCCCCTCTCTTGCTGCTGTTCTCTAGCAGCAGGTCTGGAATTCCTAGAGCAGTTGTGCCCCTGCCCTAGCAAACCTGCTGTGCCTGCAGCTTTCGGAGGCCTTCGCTGACCTTCGCTAGTGTCTGCGTGCATGCCTTCTCTGCCTTGGCCCACTGACCACAGCGTGTTTGCCTGTGAGATGGAGCCTTGCTTAGCACTTCATGTTCTTCCCTTCCATGTGGGCAGGGACTGCAGTCTTGTTTTCACTCTAGCACACCCAGCAGCTGGCGAGGTGTGTGGCATACACATGCTCAGAACGTTTGTACGACAAACAAATCCAGACTTTTGACCCTTATTGTTGTTGTCTCCTGGCCATCAAAGGGTGCTTCTCCCTGCGTCCGTTCGTGTTGCCCATATGTCACCGTCTTTGGCCAGTACTTGTGCTGTTGTTATTTAACAACCATAAGACCACAGTCCTTTATCTGTAATGTTTGGGTCCAGAGGTGTTTGGAATGTGGAATTTTCAAGGTTTTAGAACAGAATTAGTGACTGTACCATATATTGTGGAATATCCTAGGCAGCACTGTGTAATCAAACACATTAAGATTTTGCAGCAAAGTATGGGAATATTTACACTAAGTGGGACAAATGAAGACTATGAATGGCCACCTGTCAGATCAGGGCATGCCACCAAGTGAGTTATGAACATGCTTTTAGTTTTGAGAGCTTTTTGGATTTCTGAATTGTGGATAAGGTTTGTGGATCTGTCTTGGTGAGCATGTTTGTCAGGCATGCTGGAAATACAAAGGGAGAGAATACTGCGCTTGCTCTCCAGTGTGGGAGGCAGGTGATCACCATATGTGGGGTGATGAGCCCACACCGGGAGGGCACTCCTGGCAGATACTGGTGTTTTACTTTTCAGCCTTCATTTTCTTTTGAGAAGTGTGCTCTACAGGTGCTGGTTCAGGTGAGCCATGCAAGGGTCTGGCAGAAGGGGCACTGTACTGTGACCCAGGGTCCAGTCCATCCTTCTCAGAGTATAGGCAGTACCTGTTCTGGATTGTCCTGGATCCCCTTCCCTCAGGTCTAGCCACTGTAGTTCAGAGAGTAGAGAGCTGACTCCAGATCTGGCTCCAGGTCAGGGGTCTTGTCCCATTTCCAGAACTCTGCGCCTCTGCTCCCTTCCACTGATGGGGAACTGAGATTGGGGGCTCCCTGCGAGGACCTCGTTTTAGGGCCTGGCCAGGGACTGCCGTGTCACAGTCACACACTTGCCCTCTTGGCTGGGCCCAGAGCTTTAAACATTAAGTGGATTCAGTGTACATTTTTCTGACTTTTTAAACACAATGTAGTTTTATTTTAATGTTTTAAAGATGCATTTGAATACATCTTTAATTTTTAAAATTTATCTGCTTTCTGAAATGGTGCCTGCATTTTAAAAATATGTTTAATTGCCAGACTGTAGGAAAGTCTGCCTTTTTTAAGATCTAGTGAAAATGAAGATCTAATACTCAAACATGCCTAAACATGCGTATTTCAAGTATTTACAAAGGGTATAGGATGAAATAGTGTGTTCTTGAAGCAGATGTTTCTCTATTATTTCCATAAAGTTTGTCTATGGTCTTTGATATAGCTCTCATCTGAAAAGGTATATTAAAGATTATTCTTTTAATTTAGAATTATTGTGTCCAAGGTACTTGACTTAATGGTTCAATTTTTAATGAGCCAAGGTTTTATGAGACATGACAGTATTAGAAACACACTTTCAGTCTTTCAGATTTTGTAAAAGGGATTATAATTTTCAGAAGGACTTACGAGGATGATCTTTTATAATGTATTTTAAAATCGTTAAGAATAGAGTTTGTATAGTTAAGATTAGAGTTTGTATTGCAAAAACTTCCTTCAAGACACATTCTGGGGTTTTATAAGTGAATGATCATGACAAGGTGGCATCACCCCTAGTTTTGTAGTTAATGTTTGCTAATAGTTTATTTAATAGGGTTGAGAAGAGACTCCCTCTTGTGTTTTATAATTACCCTTTTCCAGGGACCAGCTTATACTGTAAAAAATATCTGGTGATATTATCTTTGCTACAGGTGTATTATGTTTATGGAATTGGAAATGTTTGATTTCTTAAAGTGTGTGTGTATCAATAGATTATGTAGTTTAAAATGTTTGCATCTGTATTGCATATATAAACATGTCGGTTTCCAAGTGTGGCCTTTATAAGACTGAGGGTTTTTTAAAAGGTCATAATAGAAAATTTTCATGTTTAATTCCTTAAGTACTTTCTTTCATTGGGATTAAAAAAACTGAATGTAACATGACCTGGGAAAATGTTAAATGGATGCAACACTGTATGATTTTTCCACAGAAATCTTCTGTTCACAGTGAAGCACAATGGGAAGGCTCTACTAACATTTTAGATGGTATCATAATTTTGGAAAAACCATTTCACCATACGGGTGTTTACAGAAACTGAAGCCATCTCTGTCAGGTTTTGACATGGCTTAGCTATATAAGTAGTAAGTGACGCAGCGTCAAAACCAATTTTAAATTACCTGTATTGTCAATATGCAGATTTTCTTTATTTAGTATTAAAATATGAATTTGCCTATCTGAGTAATTTGAAATATAGTAGCATAAAAAGAATTAGATCTACCAAACTGAAAATATGTGCATATCTAAAGTAGTTTCTTTTCTTGATTTTGGTTAAGTTAACAGAAGTATCTTCACATCTGTAATTTCTGGTAACTTAATGAGAACACACTGAACTTTTGGGTCACAATAAATTTTCCCATTATGTAAAATATTTTACACACTGGTTGACTCATTGTGAATTGTAAGTAGACATGATTCTCTTCCTGCGGAAAATAGAAACACACATTATTGTAATGACGATTTGAGCCAATTACCGAATTGTACTTAGGTTACCACATTGACCTTAGGTGCTTTCTGTGAGTTGGATTGTTGCAGTCCTTGAGATGGACAGATGGCAGTGGGAGTGAGTTAGGAGCTTTTGTTAGGTTTAGAGGATGTAGTCTTTCTGTAACTGTTTAGTCGTTTATTTACACATAGGCTTTATTTGTTGTTCTTGTGAGTTTTATGTTGAGTTGATGAATGTGTTTTCTTTGGCCTCAAGATTTGTAAATATCTCTAGGTCTTAAAAATCCAGGTGGTCTTCTTTATTTCATAGTGGACAGAACCAAGTAAATGAATACCTTTGGGGGGAAGGGGGTTGATAGGTTCCCTAGTGGAACTTCTCCCTCATGTTTATTGGTTTTTTGGGTTTTTTTTGTTTGTTTGCTTGTTTGTTTGTTTTTGAGACAGAGTCTCACTCTCTTGCCTGGGGCGAGTGCCGTGGTGTCAGCCTAGCTCACAGCAACCTCAAACTCCTGGGCTCAAGCAATCCTACCACCGTCTCAGCCTCCCGAGTAGCTGGGACTACAGGCATGCGCCACCATGCCCGGCTAATTTTTTCTATATATATTTTTAGCCGTCCAATTAATTTCTTTCTATTTTTGGTAGAGACGGGGTCTCGCTCTTGCTCAGGCTGGTCTTGAACTCCTGAGCTCAGACGATCCGCCCGCCTCGGCCTCCCAGAGTGCTAGGATTACAGGCGTGAGCCACCGCGCCTGGCCCCTCATGTTTAAAAGTTCTACATTAAAGCTAAGATCAGTTTTCTTTCCTTGAAAAGTTGTTGAAGTCTGAGGTTTTTTTTGGGGGGGGGGGGGCGGTGTCACCAAAGCAATTATGAGTTGTTTTGAACAGTGAGAAGCTTATTTAAGAATTTTTGGAAGGAGTACCCCCAAATTCAATTTTTGGTGTAGTGAAAACTCTTGTAACGTTTTCCTGTGTATTTTTTTTAAGTAAGTGAGTTGCATCTCATTAAGTGGTGTCAACAATTGTATGTTTGGCCTTTGGCCTGATTATGTCCACTTTTTAAAAATAACTGTATTGAGATAGTCACATTCCATATAATTCACCTATTTAAGGTGTCCACTTCAGTGGTTTTTAGTATGTTCACAGAGTTGTACAACCATTGTCTATTTGGACATTCCATATAAATGGAATCATACACTGTGTGGTTTTTTTGTGTCTGACATTTCACTCAGCATAATGTTTTCAACATTTGTTCACCTTGTAGCATGTATCAGTAGGTTGTTCCTTTTAATGTCAGATATTATTCCATCGTGTGGATATACCACATTTTATGTATTCATTAGTTCATTATAGACATTTGTATTTCTACTTTTTTGGCTGTTATGAATAATGCTGCTGTGAACATTTGTGTGCAAGTTTATATCCACGAATAAATGTGTGTTTTCATTTCTCTTGGGTATATACCTAGGAGTTTGTTTCAACTTTTGATGCTTCTTTTGCCTGCTGTTCATGTTCCCATTTATGTTTGTAAAGAGGCTTTGCTACTTGTAACTGGGGCTTGTTTGACTTCTGTTGGTGACCCAGTGACTTCCTGTTTCATGCTTAAAGCCCCTGGGACCCTCTGTTGCCTAGAGAAACGGCCAGAATTACAATATCCTTCTTTCCTAAGACCAAATGGCATCTGATGGTCATGAAATGGTCTTATTAAATAAGTATCCAGTTAGATTTTTGGTAAATAGTTAAGTATATATCTAAGCCAAATAAATTTTGTCTGAATTTAATATTTTTTCTTGTGTTCTTCTCCCTACTTCCTCTTTGGGACATCCTTTGTCCTGCGGCCCCAGCAGCACTGAGAATGACTATGATGATTTTTCTCTGTGTTTTCCCTTCAGCTGGTATACTACTCACTTCTTTGGATTTTTTTCTTGTAAATTTTGGTGACTGGGTTGCCTGTTTTTGAAGTGATAAATACCTTAAGATAATAATGATGCTCTTTAGCATTTTAAATGTCCAAATGAAAACTACAGGGATGTTTCCATAATTTGCATTAAACTCATGTAAATGTGCATTAATGATATTAGCTAATCTGCCTGAGTTAGATTATTAATTTCATTACTGCTATTTAATAAAGGGGCAGGATTTGCTATGGTCATTCCAATTAATGGTGAGTGTCCTTTGGGTCTCTCATCATGTATTTAAGCTGAGTTAAGCTTGGAAAAATTACTAAGTTCTTTGTAGCTATATTTTGTAACTGTCATGCCTCGCATTTTGAAACAGCTTATGCTTTTACACACTGGTTGACTCATTGTGAATTGTGAGTAGACGTGATCCTCTTCCTGTGGAAAGAGTGTATTCTGTCAGTTGAAAATCAAATCAGCTTTGTAAGGTTCATAGGCTAGGTCTTACTCCCTTCTTACATGAGGAATCTGGGATACAGAAAGAGTGAGTGATTGGTTGGGAGGCATCAGCATCATCGGGAGACAGAGTTAACCCCACTGTGCGCAAGAGGAGCAGGCTGTAAGGAGACCAGGCCATACCCTCACCAGGATCTCAAGCATCCATGAAGAGCTGCACACCCACTGATGCACTTAGAAAGTTATTTCTGCCACTAGAGCCTGCTGCCTCCTCATCTGTGAAGTAGAGATAGTAGTAGGAAACCACCTCCACAGGTGTGTGGGGACCTAGTCTGTTACAGTCCTGGGACCTGGCGCCCTTGGTTTTCAGATGGTCGAACTGGAGGGTGGTGGGAACGGTCTTGTGGCATGCTCCTCCTCTGACCTTCCTTTCCCGGCCCTGGAAGCAGCTCATGCCTTCTGCCTGCCTCTCCCCACCAGGGCACACTACCCCTAAATCTCAGCCCTGGATCTGCCATCCTCTCCGTCTCTCTAGGCATCGTCTGTTCCAGAAGGCACAACAGTCTTGATGTTGGACCCCTGTTCACTCTTCCAGACCCCCTGGGAAGGGCCACTCAGGCCAGAGCACAAGATTCTGGCCGTATTGGGCTCAGGGTTGGTGGACTGACATCAGTGGGGGAGGAGGCCTCTTACAACACCGCAGCCGTCTGGGGCTGGCGGGAATGAGGTTGCCAGAGAACGAGCCTTGATCCCTGATTTGAAAGACAGAGTTGTACTGGAACTTCTGTGGGAGTGCCCAGATTGGCACCTAGATATGCTCAAAGGCATTTGATGAAAGTTCCTGTGAGGCTTTTAAACTGCTCTAGTTTAAAAGTGAGTCTCTATAAAGCACAGAAATGGCAAAAAGAAATTACCTCACGCTGCCTCTCTGTGCCTTCTCTTCTGCCCACTCACCACTTGCTGTGAGATTTTCCCCATCAGTCAGGCATTTACACACGAGGTGCGTCTGGTTTGGTCTAATGTATTAGCGTTTTATATTAATATCTCATCTTAAAAGGGAGGGATGGGGTAGAAAGACTACAGTATTTCCTTGGAAGTTTTTCCATAAATCTAATCCATCCCACCCCCATGAGGAAAACACCGTCTTTTCCAGTTGGTGTCAGTGAACTCTAGTTGGGTGCCTGTAAGAGCGGAAGAAGGGGTGGTTAGGATGTGGAGCCTGGGTGCTGGGCTTGAGTCCTGGCCCTCCCACTTGGACTATAACTTAGCTTCTCTGTGCCTCAGCCTCCTTGTCTGTCAGATGGAGATGATTCTAGTAGCTTCTACACAGAGGAACAAGTGAGTTCTGTGGGGTGGGTGGTGGTGGCTGATCTGTGGCGAGTCCTCCATGAGTGCAGCTGCAGCAGTCATGTGCTGGGCATTGAAGATACCAAATCGACTCTCCCTGCGGGGCTCCGATGCAGGGAGTACAGTGTGGTAACTGCTGTTGACGGGGGCCAGAGGAAGGGGCCTTGTTGCTAGAGGTGGGAAAGGAGTCAGTGAAGACTTCCTGGTGGAGAAGAGTCCAGAGCCAAAGGTGTGAAATTGACTTAGGTAGACAGAGGGAAGGCAAAGAAAGGGCGTATTCTTCAGAACACCGTAATGTTTGCAGGGATACTGCAGGTCATTTCATATTACTAGAATGAGAGAATGACCAGTAGATACCTTAATTTGTTTATTCATTCATCCAGTGTCAGGCTGGGCACTAGTCAGAGGGTGGAAGAAAACACACCTAAACAGAGGCTACTTTAGACAGTAATGTCTGTCAGGGATTGGTTACCAGAATTGCCAGAAGACAGCTGTTATTGATTGATTGATTGATTGAGACAGAGTCTCACTCTCTTGCCTGGGGCGAGTGCCGTGGCGTCAGCCTAGCTCACAGCAACCTCAAACTCCTGGGCT